>APFE031678695.1:59370-80692 GCA_000404065.3 Pinus taeda
CCTTACAACCTTTGCCTGGACGCTGTACAAGCTCCTTCCAGGGTCCAACAAGAAGTCTCCTCTACTTTGACAAGCTTCACTCACTCCCTAATGGGGCCAAAAAGGTATGTGATCTCTCCTCTTAAGCTCAAATAGGAAGTCTTGATTTCACTAGCATTTACCCTCAAAAGTTCAGATTCTAACCTCCCTAGCCACTGACCCAATGCCTCAATTTATAGTGCAATGGAGATCAGTTACCAGGTCCTCCTTCAAAGGGATAGCATCCTCCTTCAAAGGGATAGCTCCTCCCAACAAGGGATTAGTTCCTCCTATTATGGGATGCATGAACTACTTGGAAAGAACAATCCACG
This sequence comes from Pinus taeda, assembly GCA_000404065.3. Classification (NCBI taxonomy): domain Eukaryota; kingdom Viridiplantae; phylum Streptophyta; class Pinopsida; order Pinales; family Pinaceae; genus Pinus; species Pinus taeda. The sequence continues at coordinate 59,721 of APFE031678695.1, forward strand.
TAACAAATCCTTCTAGAAAACTCTAGAATTAACCAAAGATGAGTTTTTTAAGATAAAAATTGCGCCTTTTGACTTTCACAGGGGTACGTACCCTCCCCTTTATATACAGAGCATATAAGTACGCAGACATCCTGAACAAAAGGTGTGGGCCCGCAGGCAAAGTGAGAGAAAGTGTGGAACCAGAGTTACATTGCTTTTTTGATGTCTTTCTCTCATTTCTAAAGCTTGTTCTGAAGAGTTGAGGTTTGAGACTTGCTTAGGAAGCTGGTATAGGTGGTGATAGACCTACACCGACTACAAATAATCAAGGTGATGATATTTTTGCGTAACAAGGGCTCGCGAGGGTTTGGGTTAACCTGCATCAGAATTCGCAGGTCGCTGTAACCACTGGAACCTGCTACCATTTGTCGTTCGCTGCCGTAACCGGATCAAAACTCCACCTTACTGTGAGCAGGTTGACCTGCCGGGATGTCGAGGTACATTCTGTTTAGTTTTCTACCGGTCGACGGCTTGCTACCTGTTACAGCCAGACCATTCCCGGTGCTTTGTTTATGCTCTGTTTTACCAGCTAACTGAGGTGTCTGCCGTTCCAAGAAGCAGCTGTCATCATGGATGATCTGGAAGCCATTGATTACTCAACCGACCCACTGGAGGGGGTTCCCATTTAGCGCACATCTTTCTCCACATCGGAAGGTATGTTCAGTTCTAGCCTCATCGGTAGTTTTTCTGCATTCTCCTACTCGGAACCGTCATGGACCCAACAGGTGGTTCTTCCGGACGACCCCCCTACCTGGCCAGCGCTCTCTACCCCCCACATTCTCTGGCAACCCTTGGTTTCGTGTCTGGATGCTTGAACCCTAACCCTGGTTTGGACCTCCCAGCGTCTAGCTCTCTTTCTCGGCCGTTTGCTCCCCCATCTGTTCCCTTAGCTCTGGCGGGTAATAATCCTCTTGGTACCACTGGCCCTCCATCAGGCAGTTTTACGGCCGTTCCACCGCTTGACGGATCTGTCCCTGGTTTGGCCGGATTCCCTAACCCTCCTTTGTATAACCCTAACCCTCCCCTGCAGCAATTGTTCCTTTTTCGAGCCGGGTTTTCCCACAACTTCCTCCTCTGGGATCAAAGAAGAAGCATAAGTGTTACAAATCCAAGGTGGACGACATTTTCCTCAGATTAGACGAAGACATTCAGTGGGGTGAGACAATGGATTTCACCGACAGGGTCCTGGTCGGTCACATAGGAGGACGAAATTACATAGCCACTCGCCTGAAAGCATGGGCATCCGAGGTTTGGGGTCACCATCTAGTTGACATCCCCTTCGTGCAAACTTTTGTGAGGGGATGGTTCGCTCTGAGATTTGCTCGTGTCGATCATACCAACTGGGTATTGTCCTCTTACTAGCACTTTGAACATGCCCTGGTGCTACTCAAGATATGGACACCCCTTTTTTATCCCGAGACAGAGCAGATTGGCATCGGACCTGTCTGGATTAGGCTACCTGGACTGCCCCTACAATACTGGTCCGAAGACATCTTCCGGAAGATTGGCAATTCGATTGGTACTATATGGAATATGATAAGTCCTACCAACTCACTGGCATGATGACATATGCTCGGATCCTCATCAACTTGGACACCAGGGGAGGCCTACAAGAGTATATCACTATACAACGGAGGGACACATCCCGCAAACAAATCATTGACTATGAAGGTATTCCCTATCACTATCGCAGATGTCACAAGGTGGGGCATTTATACAGGGATTTCCCTCTCCTGCAGAAGAATAAAGATCTAGAACACCCTGGAGATTTCCCCTCCCGGCAAGTAAATGATCCAGTCCTGGAGGGTCGCAATAAGGAGATTGGGGTCCCTCGAGGTTCCCCTGATACAGTGGGAGCGATCAAGGATCCCGCAACCACTAACCAGTCTCCGCCAACTCCTCCAGCCAGCACCGGTCATTCTCAGGACATCAGCTCGGACCCGAGTATGTTTCATACATCTTTATCTCACTCATCTCTTGTATTTGGCTTATCTTATGTCACTGCATCACATTCCTGCATTGGCACATCTCCCACTTTATCATCGCTCTTGACCTCTGTGGGTATATATCGTTCCCTGGGTCATGTCTCATCCCCCTCCCTATTATGCTCCCTTCCTCTCCCCCCTCCCATTTCTTCCCCCTATAATCCATCCCTACCATCCTCCTCCCTCCCATCTGGTGCCTTAACCTCCCCCCCCGCTTACCCCTGGTACTCCCTCCGATCCAAATCGAGGGATAAAAGCGATGATGCGATTGGACTGGAACCTGAAGCTACCCCTGTCTCTCATAAGACTTCCAGGGGCCGACCCTCCCGACTCACTAAAGCTAGACATGTGGCAGGAGAAGAAGTTGCCCTTGGGTGACAACAAACCATCCTCAGGGCCCTTAGAGCTAGGAACGGCCCTCAGTCACATCCCTCATGAAGATTATCTCTTTCAACTGCAGAGGGTTTGCTAGTCAGCCCAAAAAACTAGCTCTTAAGAGGCTGCTCACTTCATCCCAGATAGACATTATATTTTTACAAGAAACTCTTTGCTTGGCTGAACCCGTTATACACACTCTTCATGCTTGGATGCCTAATTGGACCTTCCATGCCCTAGATGCGTCTAGGAGATCTGGGGGCATTGCTATTGGGATCTGTAACAAAGCTCTGGAGATTAGGAACACATGGGGTGGGAGGGGCTTCATTGGCATGGATATATTTGCCCACCCTCTAGAGATGGAATTTCGCATTATAAATGTTTATGGCCCCTGTTTAGACAGGGCTAATTTCTGGAGAACCTTTCTGGACTCTGGTCTCCTACAGGTGGATAAAATCATTCTAGGAGGGGACTTAAACTTTTCTTTGGGCTTTAGTGAATCCTGGGTTCACTCGGCCCATGTTGATAGGTTATCAGACACCATCTCTTCCCTCTTGGAGGAACATCAGTCGGTGGACATTCCTTCTGCCAAGATTCAGTATACTTAGACCAATAATCGCAGTGGCGAACACGGTCTTGCCAGAAGACTTGACAGATTCCTCATCAAGGAGGCTTTCCTGAACTATCTCCCCTGCATACGACAATGGGTGGATACTAGAGGCATCTCAGACCATAGGCCAATATATATGGAATTGGCAGATGTAAATCAGAAGATAAGGAGCCCATTCAAATTCAATGCCTCTTGGCTTAAAGATCCTTCATACATACAGTTGGTCACTAAATTCTGGCAGACCAGCCCCATACTGGACAATGAGGATCATACTGATGGTTTCATTAGGAAATTGACTGAACTTAAGAAGGTCTCTAAAATGTGGGCTCATCAGAAACGCATAAATGATGACAAAGCTCTAAGGGAGGCAGAGAGAGCTATTGCAGCACACGAGGACATCTTAGATGGCACCTTTCCTACGATTGAGAGTAAAGAACTTTACATCTCTCACATTAAGAAGCACTCTCAAATCCTTGAGGAGAGGGAAGAAAGTTGGAGACTCAGGAGTAGAGCGATTTGGCTGATCGAAGGAGATGACAACATTAAATTCTATCATAAATTTGCTAATGGTCGAAAAGCTATTAATACTATTTGGGCATTGAACGATGAGCAGGGACACTTAGTTTCAACACAGAAGGACCTGGCTAGACTTGACATTGATCACTTCAGGAGCATCTATAAGGCACCCCGAGCTGCGAACATATTGGAGATCATGTGAATAGCTGAACACTTCCCCAGATTCGTACATCAAGAAGACTTAGAAGACCTATTGAAGGAAGTAACGATGGAAGAATTAGAAGCAACACTAAAATGGTTCAAGAAAGACAAAATTCCTGGCCCTGACGGATGTACCATTGAGTTCTACATTGCTTTCTTTGAAATCTTGGGGGAAGACCTGCTCAAGATTGTGGAAAATTGCAGAAGGAGTGGTAGAATATCCTTGGCCATTAAATCTACCTTCATTGCCCTCATCCCAAAATCAGATAATCCCTCCTCATATAACGATTTCCGGCCCATTTCCCTTTGTAACTGCCTATACAAGATTATCTACAAGATAATCGCTAATCGCCTGAAGCCTATACTCTCTCGACACATATCATCTGAACAGTTTGCTTTCTTGCATCACAGACAGATCCATGAAGCTATTGCCACTGCATAAGAGCTCCTCTATACCTTGCAAATTAAAAAACAGAAGGGTATCATATTGAAGGTAGACCTCTCAAAGGCTTTTGATAGAGTAGACTGGCTTTACATCAGACTATTGCTAACCCATCTTGGTTTTCCTTATGAATTTATAAAATGGATTATCGGCTGCATAACAGATGTATCTTATAGTGTGTTACTCAATGGGGAAGCTACATCTTTCTTTAGTTCAAAGAGAGGACTCAGGCAGGGATGTCCACTCTCACCCTTACTTTTTTTACTCATCATGGAAGGATTAAGTAGGGCCATATCAATTGCCCGCGAGAGGAATCACTTGACAGGCATCAAGATAGCAGATAATTTTTTCCTCACCCACCTATTATTTGTTGATGACATTCTCATATTCTTAAATGGAAGTATTGGATACACCACGGCCCTCCAGAACATTTTCAATCTGTTCCAACAGGCTACTAGGATGTCAATAAATAACATTAAATCCTCAATTACTTCGGTGGGCTGCTCCCAGCATGAGATATTATATACATCATAGCGCTTTTCTTTCTCCTCACAAAACCTAGTAGAAGGGATTAAATACTTGGGCTTTAGATTAAAACCTCTTGGTCATAGGATAGCGGATTGGACATGGCTCAATGCGAAAGTGGAGAAGAGACTTCAAGTATGGTACCATAAATATTTATCTCAGGCTGGTAGGTTAATACTTATCAAAGCAGTGATAGAAGCCACTCCAGTCTACTGGATGACCCTGGCATGGATACCGAAAGGTATATTGAACAGATTACAAAGTATTTGCTGCAGATTCCTTTGGAAAGGCAATCAATAGGGCAGGTTATTCGCCTGGGTCAAATGGGACACTATAGCAAAACCAAGAGCTAGGGAGGATGGGGCATCAAGAGACTGGACCTCTTCTCCAAAGCACTGGCAGCCAAGCTTGGCTGGCAGCTTATCACCAGTAATAGTCTCTAGTCCCGTGTAGTTCAATTGAAATATATTTGGCCCATGAATCTGATTTACTGGATTAGACAGCAGCAGGGAACGAGGAACAATATCTCCAATATATGGAAAGCAATCATCACTTCACTTCCCCTACTACGGGATGGTATTACGTGGCGCATTAAGGGGGGCAATGTTGTACGTATCAGTTTGGACCCTTGGGTAGGCTGTGGTAATGCCCACAAATTACCAGAAGACTTAATAAGGCATCTACATGATAGGGGGGTCATCCACATCAAACATATTGGTGACAGCATAAACTCTTCATTTCTACAGCAGGCATGGAAAACGCCTCAAGACTTGGAAATCCCTGTGTAGTGGTAGCAGGATTGGTAGAGCTATACAGATGCACTCACCCAGGCACACATCCGTCTCACTGAAGGACCAGACGAGATCATTTGGGCTTTTTCAAAACATGGTGTATATTCTCTGAAACAAGGATACATTAGACTGATGGAACCCCACAAGCCCCAAAACATACTTCCGACTTGGAAACAGCTATGGAAACTCAAGGCAGCCACTCGCTCACATTTATTGATGTGGAACATCCTCTTTGACAAGATCCCCACTGGCGCTAATCTGATGAAAAGATCTTTTCATGGCCCATTCTAGTGCCACCTTTGCCGGAACGAAGAAGAAAGCACTGAACATCTTTTTCTTAATTGCCCCACATCCAAAGAATATTGGAACTCCATCATTTCTCATTACCCACCCTTAAAAAATTGGAATGGACATAACATCATGGGTGCTTGGAATACATGGTGCACAAATCATAAGGGAAAATCCAAGAGCTTACCTTTACTTTCCTGCTGGTCATTATGGATTGCCAAGAACCAAGCTATATTCAACAACAAATCCCCCCATTGGCCTACCATCTTGAACCATACCATTGTAGATTTTGACCTTCTTCCCGATGAAGCCCCTAGCGCCCCTTCCCGATCTATCATACCTGAAAACGTTGACAAATCTAAGCCCTGGGCGTATTTTGACGGCTCTGCGCAGGAGGCTGGATGTGGGGGTGGTGCCATCCTTCACCTTAATGATAATCATTGCTAAAAGATCCTGATTAACCTAGGCAGAGGAACCAATAACTTCGCTGAACTTTGCACTGCAAAACATATTATCCATTTTGCACTAGCAAAACAATGCAGACATCTACAGTTGTTTGGCGACTCTCAAATCGTATGCAATTGGTTGAATGATGCATCTCATTGCAATGCATTTTCATTAAGGCACATATTAGATGAAGCTAAAAGATTGATATCATCATTTGACTTCTTCGTCTGTCGACACATTTACAGGGAGCTCAACTCAGAAGCAAATCGCCTATTCAAAGAGGCAGCACATAGACATGGGAACGATTGGTTGATTCAGGAGGAGATAGATGGGGTCTACTACCAACACTATCACAGACCCTTTGATGATCTTGGTGTTTAAATGGGCTGTGAGCCCCATATATATTTGATTATCATTGTATATATTGCACATATTTACTTTTGCTTTTTGATACTGGGTACAAACTGATCATATTACCTTAGTCATTTCTCTCTGCGAAGAGATGGATATATTTTGACCTTGCTCACACTATGTTAAACAAGCAGATATAGATATAGTACACTAGAAAGCTGAACTCCCTGCGTGGAGACATAACAACTCTCTTTTTTTATCAAAATCTTATGTGACTCATCAGGCAACTGCCTCCATATGAATATGCATCAGCATCTACAAAATATAATTTCTTAAATTAATAGAAATTACGACTTTTTTCCAAGGGAAAGAAAAAAAAGAAAAAGAAAGAGAGAATATATGTGTGGGGGGATAATGTGTGGGGCAGATAATATGAGTCAAAAATAAAATATTTCAATGCTCATGTTGAGGAAAATATTTCAATTTCAAATATGTAGATATTATATAAACTGGTATAGTACCATCTTAACTTGGAACCTACCAAGCACCCAAGGGATCAAATCTTTGAAGATGTGAATCTATTTTTGAGTTGAAAATCTGATGAAAGGTTCGTACCTCCAGAAATTTGATTCTCTCTCAGCTCTTGGTACATCTCGAGTTAAGATGAATCTATGTTAGTATTCACTAATAAAGTGTTCTATAAGAAATTTTTTATTTTGACTAGTTTTTTTATAATATATAGATAGTTGACTTTGGGATATTTTAATTATGATTCAAAATCTCCACTTTAAAATGTTAATATGTGAACCTTTATATTTGAACTAGAAAACATATATATATGATATGGAATTATGTTATTTGGTATTGAAATATGTTCTTTATGGGTGATACTAATATTTTGTATTTAATTTGATTTTTTTTGAAACATTATATGTCAATTAAATATAAAATGAATTATAAGTCGTATATTATTAATAATATTGTTTTTTTTTATGTCATTTGTCAACTCCATATTAAGTAGTGAAGAAATTATATATCTCCCTCATACTAAAAAGTAATTTTTTCTTTTTTTATTGTCAATTACTTTTATCTCTTTATGTAAAGTTGATATAAAATTAAAATGGAAATTGAAATATTTTATTGAATTTTTTTGTTATAAGTATTTTTTATTTTCTAACGTAAGTAATATTTTATTATTTTTAAATGTAACATTACAAGTGAACATCTCCCTCATATTGGATTGTAAAATGTCTTTTGATAAAAAAAAATGAAAATAAAATAGTTTTTATGTCTATGTTGAGTAAAATATTCAACGTAGAAATATATATATATATATATATATATATATATATATATTATATATATATACAATTAAAAATAAAATATTTCAATGATAATGTTGAGTAATATATTTTAATGAGAATAATATATATAAAGTAATTGAAAATAAACTAACTAAAGAAATCAATTATGTTAAGATGTAAAGTTTGCACTTAGAACTATTTCATTCTTTTCTTATTAAAATAATTAATAAATAATAAGTTAAGATGTATTCAACACTTAATAAATAATAATAAGTTAAGATGTATTAATCCAGGTAAAATACAATATAATATTAACGCATGATAAATAAAATAACCTATAAATACTCTCTTTGTTTCTTTCTCTTAAAATACACATTTAGAAATCACAAAACATAATAAAAATAATGACAATAAATCAAACGAATAGAAACACTATCAAAGAAAGTAAACTTCAATGAACAAAAATAAATCAAACGAATAGAAACACTATCAAAGAAAGTAAACTTTAATGAACAACAATAAAGTGACCAAAACGAAGAATATATAACCAAATCATAAAGAGAATGGACCAAAGAAAATAAAATAAAACATAAAAGCAAAGAAATGAGGGTCAAAATTAACCCTAATATTTTCATTTTCAATTAAGAATGAAGGGGAGCTAGGATTTACTCAACCTAATACCATCTTCATTGTTGATACTATGATAGTATACATACCCTTTCTCACTTTTCTCTTAGCTAAGTGATCAAACCTTTTTAATATTTTAGTATTCTTGATAAAATTTGATTCTTGGTCTCATTTGCATGATTAACCAAAGTTAAGAACCTAACATGAATATAACTAATAGCATCTTTATGTTATTTAATCCTAACTTAAAACTACCTCTTAGTTTCACCCATATAGGTAAGTTTACAAGAACAATGAATACAATAGACTCCTTTATAAGGATAGGGACTCAAAAGATCTTTCATTGATTTAAGGAAGTCCTTAATGGTATGAAGGGACATAAAAATAGTTCCAATATTTCCACTACGTAGGTTTTTAACAATATTTAATGACGTGCCTTGCACAGAGGGTAGCATTACATTATGTTTTACAATAAGAATCTTTTCATGCTCACATATTCTAGGGATCATTCTAGATTTCCAAAAAACTTGATCAAAATTCCCTTGTTTTTACCAATTATCTAGAAGATGTCAGATAGCTTGAAATTTTCTTAATCCAAATTCTTCTCATTTAATATTTGGAGGGTTATTTAAGCAAGAGCATTGATAAACCATACATTTTGGGAAGGATGATGAGGGGAGTTGGTATGAAGGTACTGTTTAGTGTGGTGTTGATGGGTGAAATGTGGTTTTTGTTGGAATGTCATCAACGAAGGGAGAAAACTCAATCGCAAGCTCCAACTACACTCACTTTCATTTGGTGTGGTAACTTCAAACCAGTATGTGGGATTGATTGCCACTTACAAAGATAAATAATCACTTTTTCTTTAGTTTCTTTATCTGAATTGTCGGCTTACTATTAGTGGTATTTTTTTTTATTTTTAACTTATGTTCTTAAGTTGGTTGATGGAGGATTGGGGAAATTTATTGTTGGATTGGATGAAATTGGATCAACATGAACTAAATTATTCACTTAAATATAAGCTAAGAACGAGATGATTGCAGACCTACCAAAATATCAACTAAGAAAAAAATATAAGCACAAAGAAAAATTATTGATTAATAAATTTTATGAGATACCAAACATTCACATAAATATATATTAAAATTCAAGACTAAAGAAATGTAATGCACACAATTTACCAAACACGTATGATACGTATATCTCCTAGAAAATAAAATTTTATTAATCAACAAAATTGAGGCCTCCTTTTACAAAGTATTTTAGAGCATGGCCTTCTAAAGAGGCATTCAACCTTTACAATTCCCTCCCTTTTCTTCCTCCTCCCTCTCTCTTTTCTTTTTTTTGAAGGAACTTCTCCTTTTCACACACACACACACACACACAATGTGGTTAAAAGAATGTACCTTTATTAGTTATTCCCTATGCACTATGAGGATGTTATGACTTCTTTGACCCAACTTGTTGTCGATGCATGTTCTAGGAAGGGTGTATGTTTAGGATCTCAAAGATTCAAGGGCCTTTTAATGTTCATAACTATTTCCTTTCCTTTAACGTACGATCTGATATGTCACACATATTTTTCTTCATTCAAGAGGCATAACAATGGAGCTAGGTTGCCTCCCTAGTGGGTGTGATGATGAATTTTTCTATCGAATCTTCATCCACCCTTTGAATTTGATTAATCATGGGGACTTTTATGGTTTTTACTTTAGTAATATCATGCAGTTATAGTCCAGTGGATGTAGAGCTGGATCATACTTCTAAAGTCCCTAGATTCCATTCTTCTTACATCTATATAGCTACATACCCGATTGGCTTGGCCAACTCAATGCCTCCATTTTTTGTCGCTTTACCTTGCTTGTGTTATAATATCTAGATGTTTATCAATGACTTGTCCTTCCTCTTATGCTCCTTTCTTAATCTGGGCAATGAGTTAGGAGCATCCCTATGCTCCTTTTGTCACTCTAGCATCTAGTTGAGAGTTGTGTTGGGTCTCTTATAAGACCACTCTTCAGCATCCATTTTGTGTAATATCTGCTCAATTTGTGTGAAGGATTCTTGAACTTGCTACAATTTATCAATAAAAGATATTTGCTACCTTTGGAAGTTATTATTTATCCTGATTTATTGGGCCTTCAATACTTGAATGTCGATTTGCGTCGTATGCATCTTGTTGATCCTTACATTGATCTCATGTATGTGGTCCTCCTTAAGTTTATTTTTCTCATTAAGATGAGCTTCCCTAAGCTCTATTGATTGTTTCTTAGATAAAGCTTTCAAGGAATCAGATAAGATTATGCATTACATTTATAATCCTTCTTAATTTTCATCTTCCAAATGGTACTTATGGCCATTTAATTGTTGATCAATGACTTTATTGTCTAGTCCAATTATTCCACATCTAAGGATAGACTCTAAGTAGTGGCTCTGTTAATTGTTGCCATGGATCCTAGCACTAAGGTTGTATTGATGTTGGTGTGTTGATTTCTTTTCTTAGTGGTAATCTATATAATCCTATGTTATGGGATTTCTAAAACAATGACTTCTCCACTCATCCCAATATTTCATCTATTCAAGATGTTGTGAATGACCACATATCTTGACTTACTATAATAGTAGTTGCCTAAGTTGACAACTTCGTCATCAATATCCCTATGTTTATCTATAGGAGGTGTTGCACATGTATTCTTAGAAATCATAGGAATATAAGGGATTAGATTGTATGGGATGATAGGACCATGTACCAAAGTAATTATTATGATGTGTAGCTTGCAAAATTGTCATTGTTAGGAAGACTTCAAAGACTGCTTTGTATCCTTCCCCTTGCCAATAGTACACTTATTTCTATCTACGATTCACCATCATTGATGGTGATTTTCTCGATGGTTGAGGTTTCAACCTGTTAGAATCAACAGAAACCAAGACACTATTAAGAGGGCGGTTGAATCAGTAATGTGACCAAACTATATAAATCTTAACAATTTACACTTCAATCACTTTAGAAATCATTCATGTAATCAAAATCATGACTTAATCATGTAAAACATATTGTCATAACAATTATGTGAAACATATATATGAGATATCAATCTCCTTTTTATTTCTCTAGAAAATACAAGCTTCAACTTGATTACACCATTGCCCCACAAGTTACTACTCGTAGGTTTATCAATTTCTACTGAAAGGACATTCTATCCCTACTTGTTTATTAGTTATTACTGAAAGGGACTACTACCCATACTCATTTATTAGTTTTCATTGAAAGGTATTGTTTCCCTTGCTTGTTTATCAATTTTCATTAAAAGGGACTCTTGCCCCTACTCATTTATTAGCCATAGTTGAAATGAACTCTTGCCCCTGTAAAGAAAGCTACTACTTTTTGGCGTTGTTGACCCATCCTTCATCCATTTTCAAACTAAAATCAATATGCCACTTCTTTCACAAAATATAACTTTTTCACCTTAGCCACTCACCCAAACCACCATTAAAACACCTTCAACATCTCTCTAATTACATTAATTCTCCGATTACTGAAAAAATCACAAAGCACATCAGAAATCATTAATTACTGATCAAACACCAAACATACACAACAATATCATTAATCCTTACATTGAAATGCCAATCACCAATTCATTCTGTCTTCTCAACACCTTTCATGTAGATTTTCCTGTAGATTCACAAGCTAATGTAATTTGCTAAAGAAAGAAACAAGAATATACTTTTACTCTTTACAGTAGAAGCCCATAAACATTGAGCAAACAATAATAAATAGAGGATGAGAATCAAAGGCACATAACACAATAAATATCCAGGGAAATCCACAACTCAAAAGCCCACTATCTGTTTTGTATTAATCTCGAAAATCAATATGAAATTACAATGCTTGTTCTCTCTAAAACAATCCCAACCCTCAGCAAATTCAATCTCCAACTCATAAGCAATATCAAGGCCAAATCGTAGCCTCTTCACAAGCTCTCTGAGTCTCTATTCCAATGTGTAGTTCTTATGGAGAATAGCTTATATTTAAAGGGAAATAAAGCCTCTAAAAACTGTGCAATCCCTTAAGGATCAGTTCCTTAATGCATGCACTATCAGTGCAACTCAAAAAAATCTAAAAACAAATAGCATACTTTCCTTGCACTCTATTCTCAACTAGGTATTTCTCAGAATCGACATGCATGAGTTTTTGATGAGTAAATACTCATTTAACTAGAGTAGCATTGGTGGAGTGCATTAGTGTCACCATTGACTGTTAACTCACTATTAGTTCTCTCAATCAGTTTGAGAACTAATTTAACTGAACTGACTCATGAAATTGAGTCTTCTATTTTACAACTCACAATTAACTCATACTGGACTCCTACAAAGTAGGGAGAACATACACATGATGATCGAAAGACTTCCAACTTGAATTTCCTAAGTTAAGTAAGTTTAATAAACTTAATAAACTGTTTTTTTTTAAGTTGCTATGAGAATAGAATTCATATTTAATTCCCACTTTAATTCAAGGACAAATTAAACTGGAATCTCTTGTTGCCATTTCTCAACACTCCCTCTCAACAAGAAATGGATTATCAACTACCCTGATCCTTTCTCTGTGAAACTCGAATTTACATCTTGAAAATGCCTTTGTCAAGATGTCAGCGTCTTGCTCCTCCATGGGAATGTAATCTAAAAACATGATCTGCCTCAATACATAATATCAAAGATGATGATACCGGATATGCTTGGACCTATCATGAAAAACTGGATTTTTAGAGAGTTTAATAAAACTCTGTTTATCATAGTAAATCATTGTCTAATACACCTGCTGACCAAACAAACCAACCAGGATCTTTCTCATCCAGATAGCCTCACATATTGCTTGACTTGTAGCCATGTACTCTACCTCTGTCGAACTGAGTGCAACTGATCTTTTTTTCCTATTGTACCAAGAAACTTCTACGACCCAATACTAAATATACCTCTTGATGTGCTCTTCCTTTCGGATGGAATTCCTACCCAATTTGCATCGGTGAAGCCTTGAAGCTTCACTCCCTCTATCTGTTTGTATCATAAACCAAACTGAGTAGTGCCTTTGAGGTATCTTAATACATGTTTTGTCACCTTCCAATATAGCTTCTTAGGCCTAAACATCACTTGACTAAGTTGGTTAACTGCATAGAACATATCTAATCGTGTGTTCACCAAGTACATGAGTGAACCTACAAGTTGCTTGTAAAAAGTAGCTTCCACTACTTCCCCTGAAGTGGCATCCTCCTTCCCCCAGTTACCAGCTAGAGGAGTCTCCATGGCTTTACTTCTCTCCATGTCGAATCTCCTAAGTATCTCATTGTCTTAATTTCCCTGAGGTACAAACAACTCCCCATCTCCCTACCATACCTCCATGCCAAGAAAGTAATGCATGAGCCCCATGTCCTTCATCTCAAACTCTCTTGCAAGGTCCTCCTTGCAAGATTTGATGAGCTTCTCATCACCTGTCAGTATAAGATCATCTACATAAATTACAATGATCAACATCTTACCTTCCACCACTATGTAATACAAGTTTGCATCCGCTTCACTCTTCATGAAGCCCAACCCAGTGAAGTAACTTATATCTATCCTGGTGTACCAATCATGGGGTGCTTTCTTCAACCCATACAATACTCTCTTGATTCGGCACACATGCGACTCACGGTCCAAGGTTTCAAAACCTTCAGGTGCTACTCTATGTACACCTCTTCCTCAATCATTCCATCGAGGAAGGCAGTCTTCAAATCCATCTCATGGATCTTCCAACCCATCTGTGCTAATAGTGCCAAAATAGATCTTCATTGACGAGTACCTTGCAACAGGAGCAAAGGTCTCATCATAGTCAATCCCCTATACCTGTGAAAATCCACGGGCCACAAATATGTCCTTATGATTCTCCACACTACCATCTGCAACTTGATTTACCTTGTAAAGCCAACAGGAGCTCACAACTCACTTGTCCTCTACTCTCGGGACCACATCCCAAACACTGTTTCGAACTATGGAGTCATACTCCTCCACCATCGCATCAATCCAAACCGGCTGTTCAACTGCTTTCTAAAAGGAAGATGGCTCTGTCACAACACATGCACCCATAATTTCCATGTATCTAGTGTACCTTTCTAGTGACCTCCTCTGTCCGCAATGAGAAGAGGGTACTCCCACATTCTCTTGTGCATCACCCAACAATCTGTCAGCCTCTCTAGTGTGCTTCCTTCCCTCTCTCAAAGACTTTTCTTGAGTGAATGTCTACACTCTATGAACCTCTGCATGTGGCTACTCCACATCAATCTAAGGCCCCTCAATATTAGAAGCTAAAAGCTCCTCATCTGCATGTAGCTCAAGGTCCCTCTCAAGGGAAACCCACATGGCCTTCTCCTCATTGAACTTGATATTCGACGAACCACCGTCATTTGACTGGTCAGCATGTACACCGGATAGTTGTGGGGAGTATCAATATACCCCACAATAATGTTATTGGCTCAAGATTCTTCCGTGCATCTTTGGTTACATGGCAATAAACCGATGACCCAAAAATCCTGAACTGACCAACATCTCACCTCTTACCGGAATAAGCCTCCTCTGGTATCTCCATCTCAAGTATCTGATGTGGGCTACAGTTTTGAACATAAACTGCTATGTTTCATGCCTCAGCCCACAAGTGTAGTGGTAGGCCCTGATCATGCAACATTGCCCTTGCTTCCCCTACTATGCTCTTGTTCTTCCTCTCGGCAACCCCATTGTGTTGAGGGTTATCGGGTGTTGTCAACTCTCATTTAATCCCTTCCACTACACAAAATTTCTTAAACTCATTGGAGACATACTCACCACCATTATCACTCCGTAGAGCTTTAACATTCTTTCCAAACTCTTTCTCTACCAATTCTTTAAACTCACAAAACTTTGTGAAAGTTTGATCCTTTTTCTTCATAAAAAATACCCATTATTTAGGATAATAGTCATCAACAAATATAACATAATACTTGTGTTTGGACATGAATTCTGTTGAGAATGGTCCACACACATCTGAATGGACTCTCTCTAGAATAGACTACGCTCGACTGTCTCTATCTCCAAAGGAATACTTGGTGTAATTTACCAAAGTATAACCCTTGCATGTATCAACTTGCTCAAGTGTACCTTTGGGAAGACCAATAGATATTTGTTGCAAACTCTTCAAAGCCCCATGATGCAAGTGGCCCAATCGCCTGTGCCACAACTCGCTAACGTCTCGGATAAACATCTTTTCCACTTTTGAACTCAAAGCAGAACAATCCTCTACCTCTATCTTATAGAGATTCTAAACTCGAATCCCTATCTTCTTTACTTGACCTGTGGCTATGTGTCGAAGGAATGCCTTTCCTTTCGAAAATATCACATCATAGCCTCTATCCTCAAGCATGGCAACTGATACCAAGTTCTTCGTCAGTCTGAGTACATGCATAAAATTATTCAAGGTGAGTGGAGCCTCATGCTCCCTTTGAAAAGTAATAGTGCCCATACCTGTAACACTATACTTAGCGTCATCACCCATCTCGATATGCATCTTGAGATCTTTATCCTCCAGTTCACTGAATAACTCTTTGTCACCAGTCATGTGGAAAGAAGCTCCACTGTGTAAGTACCAAACACTTCCCATCATTGAAGACACCATGCATGCAATGAGGGAAAATTCCAATTTGAATTGGGAGGCTAAAGCCTCACTCATTGCTCCTCTTGAGGACTTCTCCTTGGACTTCTTCAATGTACAATTTGTAGCAAAGTGTCCCATCTTGTGACAATGAAATCATTTAACTTTCATTATGTCCTTCTTCTTACCTTCATGATAAGAATCTGATTTGGAATGGGAATTTTACCTTTCCCCTTCCTCACCTTAATCGCCAAGGCACAATGCTCTTCATCATCAGTCTTTTATGAAGATCCTTCCCTAGTGTTCCTCCTAATCTCATCCTGCATCAAATCCGACCATAGACGTTCTCAATCTCGTAGCTTCTCCCGAACATTAACAGAGTCCTGATAACTATGCCAACTCTTTGGGAGTCCAAGAAGAGAAAGGCTCACCATATCCTCCTCGGAAACCATGATTCCAACACTTCCAAGTTCATCCTGACATTGAGTGAACTTGGTCAAGTACTTTGGAATCATCTCGCTTTCTCCATCTTGATTTTATGAAGTGTATCCTTCAGTTCCAACTTCCTTTGATCACTGCTATTCTGATACAAGTCCGTCAATTTTTTCAACATAGCATGTGGGTTTCCTTGTCATGGAGACTCAAGACAATATGATCTCAAACTCCCTCAAGGTTTATCTTCCTTGCCTTTGCCACACACTTCTTCCACTCGGCCAAGTTCTGTGCATCAGTAGCTGCTGGCTTAGGAATTGATTGTTCAACAAATTCCTTCAAGCCATTGACCTCTAGCACAACCTCCATCGTGTCCCTCTAGGCTATGAAATTTAGCTTCCTTCCAAGGCATATTCAAGCCTCAACCCATGGAACGCCATCTACCGATCCTGAAGTATGTATTGCAAATTCGACTTTCACATGTAACTCAAAAAATCAAAACTTCGAAATCTCTTCCAGAGATCTGATTTTAAATTAGTGATATCTCCATCATCCGAACTCTGATTCGACCGATTTCTTTTTTGAATTTGGCTATACTTTCCCAAGGAATCCAGATCTGTATTTTTTTTTTGAAAATTTTGCACAACAATTTTCATATCTGCTCTACAAACTCTCGGCCCAAAAAAAAAATCTTGCTCCGATACCATGTAGATTTTCCTATAGATTCACAAGTTAATGCAATTTGCTAAAGCAAGAAACAAGAATCTACAGCTACTATTTAGAGCAGAATCCCATAAACATCAATAAAAAAATAATCAATATGGGAAGAGAATCAAAGGCACATAGCACAATAAATATCTGGGGAAAGCCACAACTCAAAACCCCATTATCTGTTTTGTATTAATCTGGAAAATCAGGATGAAATTACAATTCTTGTTCTCTCTAGAACAATCCCAACACTCAGGAAATTCAATCTCCAACTCATAAGCAAGCTCAAGGCCAAATATTAGCCTCTTCACAAGCTCTCCAAGTCTCTATTCCGATGTGTAACGCCTATGGAGAATAGCTTGTATTTAAAGGGAAATAAAGGCTCTAAAAACTGCGCAATCCCTTAAGGATGAGTCCCTGAATGCATGCACTAACAGTGCAACTTAGAAAAATCTAAAAGAAATAGCACATTGTCCCTGCACTCTAGTATCAATTGGGTCTTTCTTATAATTGACATGCATGAGTTTCTGAGAAGTAAATATTAAGTTAAATAGAGTAGCACTAGTGGAGTTCATTAGTGTCACCATTGACTGTTAACTCATTATTAGTTCTCTCAATCAATTTGAGAACTAATTTAACTGAACTGGCTCATGAAACTGAGTCTTCTATTTTACAACTCACAAGTAACTCATTCTGGACTCCTACAAAGTAGGGATAACATACACATGATGACGGAAAGACTTCCAACTCGAATTTCCTAAGTTAAGTAAGTTTAATAAACTTAATTAGCTATTTTTTTTAGTTTTTATGAGAATAGAATTCAAATTTAATTCCTAATTTAATTCAATGACAAATTAAACTGGACTCTCTTGTTTCCATTTCTCAACATTTCACACGCCACAATTGGTCTATAGTTCACCTATGATGCATAACAACACTATGCATCTCATTGCACCAACAACCATCCACTCCCATTCACAACCAATATAGTCGCTCACACAATTGCACACTACTACACTTTGCAAATTTGATTCTACTTATAAAGAATTATTGACTGTATTTTTGGTTATTGAACTTTATTTATATTCAACTCTTCCTCACGCATAAATCTTCTATTTGTGTCTTTCTCCTGCTTCAACTGTCTTCTGAATCTAGTTTTCAAATTATCAAACTCTTCTTACTTGTTTCTACTAGAAAAAATGAGCTTAACTACTCAATTTTTCTCTTGTCAACTTTATTGCAAGATTTCGCAGAGGTCTTATATTTTTAGAGAATCGTAAAATTTGATAAACTACCAATTATGCCATTAAATTTGTTCATTCCACCTTAACGATTCCAACTCGATCATGTAATTTTTTTCCAGTTTTGGAAGTGTTGTTATATTAGGCATAAATTCCAAAATCATGCTATCAACTTATTCATCCAAAATGCTAAAGGATTTATATAAAAATGTTTCCAAATACATAAACCATAAAATTTTGTGGGTTTATTTCCATATATCCCTAAATGCATTATTATAAAATGTTGCCAAATATTAGTTTTTTGGGCTCGACTTTATTCCAAGCCTTAACGACCTTTCCAAATGTTCCACACTATCAATAATCACACCGCACAAAAATGATATTGGCACTTTAAGCTTGGCCCCTAGCATCTTTTCCCATATGTTATTTCATAAACACCTATGGGGTATACTTTTCAGGGTTATCTGTTAATGTGGGTCTACCTTTCCACCTTATCCCATTGGTCATCGCCTCTGTTGTGTGCATCTACCATGTATTAGCGCACTGTCAGCCCGAAGGTAACTCCTTTGTACTCTTTACAAACCTTATGGGCTCTAGGAATCAGACTGATGTGTCTCTATGGGTCTGCCCACTACATCTATGCATCAATAAAATGCACGTTGGGCTAAGTTGTCTTTGACAACTACCACATGTGTTGAATTCTTAGTCAACCCACAACCTTTGCCTGTGCACCACTCAAAACCTTCTAGGCAACCCCTTCTAGGCTATTATCATGTCGATGTCGCCAATGCCACATGGTGCCTTTTGAGTGGTGACATCTTACTCATATTTGGCCCACTACAGTACCAAAAAACACTGAATATGCATGCGCTATGTCCTCTTTATTGATTTTATGCTAATTTCATCATTGTCCACTAAAATGTTGCCATGCATCTTGTTCGAGAGGAGAGAGAAAGGGGTCTCGAGCCTTGTTTTTTGCAACCATTTCCTTTTTATATTATTATGCAGGTCCTAACCTTTTTTACACTATTTCAACTCTCCTTACACCATGCTTCCTGACCATACATCATCTCACGCTTCACTCTTGTGTGCATTTTCGTAACCTTCAGGGATACTACCACTGAGATGAGTTGTTAAAGTGGGACCTCTGTCAACCAATGAAAATGAGTTCTGCCACTTTGTTGTTAGCCATCCTATCTTAGGCTTACATCATCCTGACTGTTCCCTATGTGCACCTTTTAAATCCTCTAGGGAAACACCCACAGGGATAATGTATCAAGTGGGGTCTCCCACTTACAAACTTGTAGCAATCAAATGTTTTTTCGCCATTGCTTTCAAAGCCATGTATGCCCATATCTTTGGTTTGGTCACTTCACTAAAGAGTCTTCCATGTTTGGAAACCCTGCCAAATTTTTCTTGCTCTAATGGTCTTCCAACCACTTCAACTTTGACTTTGACTTTTGTGGTCCCTTCCTTTGACGAGCCATATCTTACAATCTAGGAGGCCATTTTTGAACTTCCACGTACCATTGGAAAGCTCTTTCAAAGGTCTATCCATCTGAGTGGATTCTAACTACATTTATGATGATATTGTGCAAAATAAACAGCACCAAAGTCTATTTACCTTAACCAATTAGCTCCAAAAATATTATTCAACAATCTGCTTGGAAACATATGAACCTTGAAACACCTTTTCCATTGTTGAAATTATGGCTAAAGTGTTTTCCTTAATGTAAACCTACTTGATAGAGATGTAAAAATGATGGTTATGCATATGCTATAGGTGAAATGAACAAAGGAATATCAATTCAGAGACAGATGGATAGAAAGGGTAAAGTGTGAGAAAGTATATGTGGGTCATGTGAATCAAGATCGTGTCATATGCAAGTATGGTAAAGAAAAGTCACATACATAATCCACACCATGGTATTATGAATACCAAGGGTATTTACCATGGTGTTACACTGAAATTTGTCACCATGACTATCTGCAGTTAATATGGCTCCATCAATAGTCATATTATCCTCCTTGTCAAGCCTTATACCTCTGCTCTCCATGTCAAACTTCAAAAAAGAGAGAGTCATTAAAAATCATGTTTATCTCTGGGTACGCAGGTTCTCTCTACCTTGCCTGCGTGTACGCATCTCAAGTTCATTGTACCTGCGTACTGGTACGCTCTGTAAGTAAAGGGATGGGTGTGTACTTGTGTAAAGGTCAAAAGGCGCGAGTTTCATCTTAAAAAAGTTACTTGTGGTCACTTCCAGAGCTTTCTAGAAGAGTGTTTGACGTGTATTGAGCGCCTCCAGATGGTTCATGCATCCCTATGATAGAGGAACTTATCCCATCAAGAGAGGAGCTACCCCATCCAAAAGAGGGAGAATCCCATTGATGTTGGAACTGAATAACTTCCTCTAGAACACTATAAATACAGGCTTTGGG
>APFE031678696.1:2765-33404 GCA_000404065.3 Pinus taeda
GTAAAAGTGTCTAAAAAGTACCATAATTACATCAAAGAGAATCATCATTCACCTCAAAAAGTCAAACTGAGTCAAATCTGCGTTTTCTGGGCTGTACAGTGCATTTCTAGGCAATTTTGCCTGACATGTCACACCGCCCTGCCTGACGGGTCGCACCCCTTTGGAGCCATTTTTGGGGAACTTTCATGTGGCCAAATTGGGCAAGAGTAGGCTTTTTGGAAAGGTCTGTGAGTCTACTTTCCAACCCAACTGGAATTTGTGAATTTGGAGTTCATTTGCCCTGTCAAAAATCAATTCTCCCAAGACAGCTTTCTGCAGTTCAAAAAAGTGGCAGAAAGTCAAATTTTGCATGTTTTTTGACTTTATGGAGGCCCAAAACTTCACAAAATCTCAATTCCATCCAGGAGAATATGTAAATTTACATGAAAAATCTGGAAATGCTGAGTTTTTGCAAAATGGAGTTGCCGGGATGAAGGGTCTTATGGGGGGTGAGACCCGTTAATGGGAAAAACCTGTGTTTGGCACAAAAAATTCACAAATGACAAAATTTTCTCCAAATTTCTTGAAATTAGGGCTGGGAGTCCCCAATCAAGTACCATGCTCAGTCAAAGAGGCTTTGGCCAAAATTTGGAGTGGATCGGGCGTTTTCCTTCGTTTTTGTGCTTTGGCCAACCGTCCTTGGAGCACCTTCGTTCTCGCCGGTATTTTTGATATTTCTTTACAACCATGACACCTGTGCAAAACGTGAAGGATGTTTTTCTTCCTTGGCATGTTGTGGACAAAAACCTCTCTCAGTTTTGAAAAAATCAACTTTGATTGCTCAGAAACATCATTTTAGTGAAACTTATCCCGATGTGTGGAACAAGGGTTTTGGTCAAAATGAAGCGAAATGAAGGGGATAAGGGGCTTCTAAATTCTTGAGGAAATTTTTGGGAGTAGGGAGGGATGTTAGGAAGTAGGGGAAGGTGGAATCTGAGAGATTGATTGAGGGGAAGGGGTCCAAAAGTGAAAAACACAGGCCCAACCTAGAAAATTTCCAGGTTGTAGCAAGAAACTAGGGTTTGTGCGAAAATGAGGAATTTGGGGAATCTCAGTGATGGGAAGCATTTGGTAAGGTACTTTAAGGATAGGGGAAGGTGTATGAATATCAGGAAACAATTTTTTTCGATGATTTGACCGTCCAAGAGAAATTGCATTCAAAACCCTAGGAGAGGGAAATGACCTTACCTAGGCGCAACTGAAGCATGAACAAGGTGTAAAATGACTCATTAGACACTGAGATGATAATGAAAAACCTATGAATGATGATAGACTCAGCTGAATAGTGACATAGATTGGCATTTGGGCAAATTTGAAAATAGTGAGAGCAAACCCTAGACCTAATTCCTAGTGACCAAATTTTGCTTGAAGACTCACTGAAATGACAAAATTTGACCTTGACACTTCAAAATCACTTTGTAAGAGCATATTTGATCATTGGAGGAAGGCTGGGAAGACTGACACTAACAGAAGGCATAAGAGCAATTCTGCTGGTGATTTTCAATCACTAGCAGTGAACGTATTAGATATTTGGAGATTGATCCCCCACTTTAAGATATAGTTTCAGAGGGCAGACCTAGTGTAAGTCATGATTTGGAAAGGAATTCTCTTGTCCTTTATAGGGTTCTCTTCAAGTCAGAATTCGAGATTGAGGTTGAAGAGATTCCTAAGTCCCCTATGACTCCTTCTTCACCTCTTCCTCCAATTATCCATATGTTCTATTATATGTTGGGACCTAGAATCGCGGGTTGATAAGCCTTCATTTTTATCACCCTTTTCCTTCGATGGTCACTGTTGGGAGCATGAATCCAGCTATGAGTGTTACGAGTGTGCACACTCATATTTCAGTTCAAGGAGGAGGTACTATTGCTATATCTACTATCACTCCTAGTATTATGATATTTGGCTCTACCTCCATTCCATCTTTAAGTGGGAGCATCCAAGCTTTTTCTTCCCACACTAGTTCCTTCCCCTTTGGGATGCCTTCTAGTGAAATTCCCTTGGTTCCTCTAATCATCTCATTTGTTTTTTCCACAAATATGACTTCTATGGCTAGTGGTTCAGCTTCTTTCTAGGGTTTTCCTTTTGGAAGTGGTCATATACCTCATTCTAACCCTTCTTTAGGATCACTCCCTTTCTCCGTTGAAGGTCAAGGTTATAATCCTTTTCAAGGATGGACTAACCCTAGTTTAGTGGTTTAGGTGCTAGGAATAAATTTTCTTTTATTCAATAGGGGAACATGCCTTACTCCTCTGTAAGTACTTTTCAGGGTTATCCTCCCTTCACCAATGCATGGAACCATTCCCGAGGGCTCTTCTCTCCTTTTAATACTTTTCTTGGGGGAAATTTTCCTGGTTATGGTAACCTTTTGCCAAGAGGTGGTCAAGCTATAAATTTTTCTGGACTATAAGGATTTCCTTATGGTTCAGTTTCTTCTACAAACAATCCTTGGCAACCTGGTACCTCTACAAATCCAGGATATTCTTTTCAAAATGTTGGGAATCTTACTCATAGTGGGTGGAATTATCAAGCTCCTTCGCTCTTACCATTCCTCGCAACCCTAAATTTTCCAGATCTCTCCAAATTGACAAATGATCCGATCCGATATAATTCGGCTTGGCCCCTGGTTCCCACCAAACTTCCATCAGCTATCCCAAAGTTTGAAGGAAATTATAGGGAGGATCTAGCTGACCATATAACAACGTTCCATTTATGGTGTTCATCTAATTCCCTAATTGAGGCTTCAACTAGGTTGAGATTGTTCCAATGCACCTTAACTGGAAATGATTCCAAGTGGTATATAGAGCTTAATGGGGGTACGTTTGCTTCATTTGGTGAATTTACTACTATGTTTTTGAACCATTTTCAGTTTCCCGTTCGATATGATGTTGGAACTAAGCTATTGGCTAGTTTCCAACAAGATAAGGCAACTCACATTTCTGACCATATTCAGGAATGGAAAAGAAGGAAGAGGCTCATCAAAGCCTATATTCCTAATGAATTACTTCTTGAATGGGATTTAAAATCTCTTATAATAATGTATCACTCTCCGGGGTATTCAACGAAGAACAAGCTACCTTTAGAGCCCAATAGTTAGAACTTATATATTCTCAGTTTGGGATTCTTGAAAATATTTTTCTTGATGCTCCTCAATCCAAGGTCAATTTAGCTAAACCTAAGCCAACTTCCTATGCCAACGATATTGTCAGATCAATCGATAACAACATAGAAAATCTATTAAGTCAATTACAAAAATTGTCCTTAAAAACTGATTCCTCGATTCAGGCAACACCATCAATGCCTATGCCTTCTCAACCTTTAACTATTAACACTATCCAAACTTCTAACTCCAATGGAAATCAACAATCCAATGGGAAGAAAAAGGGATGTGGTAAGAATAAAGATAAGGATGGGAAGAGTAATGCAAACAAACCCAGTAATAATACTGGGGAGGGTAAAAAGGAGTCCAAAAAGAAAGTTAAGTTTCCTTGAAAATTGTGCAATGGAGACCATTTAACTCGTCCTTTCCCTAAGATTCAAGATTCTCATCTCTTGTTAGTGTAGAAGGGTTCTTCTAGTTCCCAGGTTGTTCTAACTAACCCCTTTCCCCAAGGGCAACAAATGTTTGTTGGCGTGAATACTAATACTGGAGCCCCCAAAGGGGCCAACCAGGAAGGTGAAAATCCATCGAATGTATACATGATGAGTTCTCATGTTGATGTTGCTATAAGATCACATGCTTAGGGTGAACCAAAATACTCTAAGGCTAAGGCCACTCCCGATGCTCCAGAGCCACTCCATATTGAGAGGCCTGTAGTTGAGCTTATACCTCAAATGATGAAAGTCTCTACAAAATTTTCGACAATTAACCCTAATCCAAAGGTTGCCAAGAACTACAACATTTTTGAATATCTAGCTCAAAGTGTTTGTGTGACATTTGCATTAGAGGTACTCCATTCGTGTCCATAAAAAAGGAGTGCAATTCTCACTGCGATCAGGGAAATAGATATAAAAAAATCTCTTATTGTTAAATTTTACATGTCAAATATTAAGAAGAGATTACATCATCACATGGCTTTCCAGATTAAATTTACATATTGAAAGACCAATATCTTGCGAACTATAGTTGATGAGGGAGCTTCCACATGTGTCATGTCGATTGCATGTTGGAAAGCTATCAGATCTCCTCAAGTTGTTGCTTCACCTACCTCTTTACTGCATTTGATGGTCATTCTCATAGGCCACATGGAATTATTCCAGCCTTTCCTTTCTATATTGGGGGAAAGGTGGTCAATATCAAGGTGGAAATAATTGATGCAAATTTGGATTATAATCTTCTATTGGGACAAAATTGGATTTATGAAATGGATGCCATTGTATCATAATTATTTCACATCTTATTCATTCCCCATGAAGGGAGAATTGTTATTATTGATCAGATGGATTATTCTCTAAAGAATGCAATGCATCTGCTGATTCTTTCATTCCCTTGGTGAACAATCCCAAGTGGCCTATTGAGAATTTAGGAGTCAGAATGTATTCCTTGTTGAGGGTACTCTTGATATTCCTTATCGCTTTTCTCGAATAAATAACATTTCATCATCCAAGGCCCCTTCTCAAACAAATTTCTTCAAAAATCATTATTTTTTAGATCCTTGTCCCTTACCTTCTTCTACCACCACATTAGAAGAAAAGAAAGTGGGTGGAATGGCATATCCCATGTCTGCAACTAAAATTTCTTATCAATTTACAATTAATATTGTAGATTCTGATCCTACTCCTCTTTCACTGGAGGATTTGGATGAAGATGTGGATCCGGCTTGGACTCTTAACTATAGTTTTTCTATGGACTACCTTGATACTATTTTACCATCTGAGAAATTAATCCTAAAAGCAATGATGGGTATAGAAAGACCATGGGATGATTTGCATTATCGATGATATTTTCTCCCAGACTTGCATGAAGTTGAATCAAGTTTGTCTATCCCTTTCTCAACTTGTGGTGTTCACACAATTTTAAACCCTTTGGCTCTAGAACGTATTTTTTCTAAAGGTATCATGTCTATCATTTCAGAAACAGTTCTGGTGAACATCTCTAGGAATCCCAATATAATAGAGAATGTTTTCATCGAAGCCGAGTGCTCCCCTAAAGAAATGCAAATTTATATCGATATTTTTAAAGAGTTTGATGATGTGTTTGCTTGGTTGTATGAGGCAGTGCTTGGAATTGATCCATCAATAGTCCAACATCATATCGAGACTTATGCAAATGCAAAGCCTATACGAAAAGAGCATCAACCGATAAACCTAGGAAAGCAACAATTATCAAAGGTGAGGTTGAGAAGCTGCTTAAGGCAGGTTTCATACACCCCATTTCGTTGACTGAGTGGGTCTCAGATCCAATCCTAGTTGATAAAAAACAACAAACAATCCACGTACGCATAGAATTTAGGGATCTAAATAAGACTTGTCCAAAGGATAATTTCCCCACACATTGTATGGATCATATTATCGTTGAATGTGTGGGAAATGAGATTTTCTCCTTCATGGATTGTTTCTCGGGTTATAATCAAAATACCATCCGTCCTAAAGATCATCATAAGACAACTTTTATCTACCTCTAGGGTACCTATGCATACAAAAAGATTCCTTTTGGCCTTAAAAATGTTGGAGCAACCTTTCAGCAGGCCATATCCTACACTTTCCATGATATCAAACATATCATCAAAGCCTATTTGGATGACCTAGCTGCTCCTTCTTGAAAGAGAATTGGTCATCCTCATCATCTTCGATTAGTTTTTAGCAATGTTATCACTATAAAATCTAGTTGAATCCGAATAAATGTGTTTTCACCATCACATCACATGTTATTGGGATTCATAGTATCTACTGAAGGGATTTGCATAGATCCTTTCAAGTTTGAGGAAATATTTCAATTGCCTACCCCATCTACCATCCATCAAATTCAAAGTCTCCAAGGAAAAGCCAATCTCTTGAGGATATTTATCGTTAATTATGCTGAGATCACAAAGGGATTTATGAGATCGCTAAAAAAAGAGTTCCATTTCTATGGGATGATTTTTCTCAACGCTCGTTCGATGCTTTGAAAAAAAAATTGACCTCTGCTCCTTTGCTGAGTCCTCCTGATTATAGCATGTATTTCCTATTATATCTTGTTGTGGAAGAATCAACCATTGGTATGGTTCTGGTTTAGGAAGACGATGCTTTCCATGAGAATGTGATTTATTATCTGAGTCAAGGCTTGGTTCGTCCTGAATTACGATACTCTCCTATAGATAAATTAGCTTTGGAAGTTGTTCATGTTGTCCAACGACTTCGACACTATATTCTGATTAGAAAAACTTTTGTCTTAGTGGATTTCAACCCATTTCAGTTTTGTTCTCAATAGGCGAGTGATTGGGGAAAAATATAACAGATGGATTTTTATTTTACAAGAATTTTATCTCAAGTTCTTGTTAGCCAAAGATAACAAATCGTCAGCATTTGTGGAATTAATCTTAGAGTTGCCTTGTGAAGAAGAAATTGTTTATGAGGAATCATTCCCTAATGAACATATTTTCCTTATTTCTTCACAAACTCCTTGGTATGAAGATATTATAATATATCTTCAGACATCGAAGTTTCCTCTCACTTTTTCAAAGGACGAGTGAAGAAAATTGCATCACTTAGCTAAAAGTTATGTTATTATTGGTGACACTTTATATCATCACAGGATTGATTCAATCATTAGACACTGAATAACCTTCGAAGACGCTGAGTCAATGCTGAATGATTTCCACAGTGGAGCTTGTGGTGTTCATCTATCTGGGATTTCTACAACCCAAAAAATCTTATGTGTAGGTTATTTTTGGCCTTCGATTTTCGAATATTGTGTTGAAGTGGTAAAAAAATTCCATCCATTTCAAGTTTATACTCGGAAAATGTGCTCATCTAGCTCTACTTTTTATTATTATTATTGTTAGTCCATTCATCAAGTGGGGCATTGATTTTACATCTTGTAATCTACCTTTGACAAAGGGTCATAAGTATATTATTGTAGTAGTGGACTACTTTACTAAGTGAGTCGAAGCTATGCTCACTTTTTGTAATGATTATGAAACAACAACCATGTTTCTATTCAACCAAGTCATTTCTTGTTTTGGTGTTCCAAAGGAGATTGTCACTGATCATGGTAGCCATTTCCATAACAAGATGATGATTGAGTTGGCTCTCAAGTTGGGTTTCGGGCTCGAGAATTCATCCACTTACTATCGTTTGGCCAATGGTCAGGTGGAATCCATGAATAAATCCCTGAAAGTTATCCTGCAAAGGAAAATTAATAAAGCTCGATCCAATTTGCATATCATGTTATATCCTACGCTTAGGGCATACCAGATGTTGGTTAAGATCCATATGGGTTTCACTCCTTTTAAACTAATTTATGGTTTGGAATCGATCTTCCTTGTGGAATGTGAAATTCCTTCTCTTAAATTAGCAATAGAACTTCTTCCAAACACTTCTTGTCTTGAATAATGCCTTGATTATTTGGAACGTTTTGATGAGAATTATCAAGATGCAACCACAATTAACAAATCTCATAAAAGGAGAGTGAAGATCCAATATGATAAGGCTATTTGTCCTAGGGTTTTCTATGAAGATGACGTTGTCTTGGTCTACGACCAATACAAAGATGCCTGGGAGCAAGTAAGTTCAAACGCATGTGGTACGATCCTTTTATCATTAAAAATATATTGAAAAAATGAGCTTATTAATTGGTTGATTTTGATGGGAATGAGTTGAAGGAGCCCAAAAATGGGCTCTATCTTAAGAAGTATTATGCCTAGGCTTCTACCTAGCATTAGCTTGGTTGTAGCTAATGTATATATTTCTACATATCTATATATAGGCTTCATAGTGATATCAATATTTTTTATCTTC
Source organism: Pinus taeda (assembly GCA_000404065.3). Lineage (NCBI taxonomy): Eukaryota > Viridiplantae > Streptophyta > Pinopsida > Pinales > Pinaceae > Pinus > Pinus taeda. The sequence continues at coordinate 10,743 of APFE031678696.1, forward strand.
TTTGGTCGATATTGATGGATGATCTGGTATATCTAGTGTTCGCTGATGGCGCTAGCCGACATACCCAAAATTTGGCTTCTGCGACTGGGGTGATTTACTATCCATCCGATTAGTTGTTGGTTTCAAAAGGCATATGTATCGGCACTGATTCAAACAATGTTGCCGAATATACTGTTGTTGTTAAATTACTATATCAAGCAATATCTCTTGGTATTGATTCATTAGTAGTATACTTGGATTCACAACTGGTGGTGTCTCAGTTAAACAATACCCATCATGCAAGAGATCCTTATTTATATCGCCAATTTATGAGAGTGCATTTATTACAAAGATCATTTAATTTTATCACAATTATTCATATTCCACGATGAGAAAACTTATTTGTTGATTCCATAACTAATGAAGCACTAGATTGGCATATTAACCATTCATCACATTAAATAAAAAATAATAAAAAATCATCTGTATATATGGTCATCACATCATGAAACCGTATGTATATATATAGAAGTTATATTTTCGAAATATTATACAAAATCGGGACAAAATTGTCCTACAAAATTAGGACTTAAGCCCAATCATGTCTATCAAAAAGATCAGGACATATCTAATCTATATCAATGGGTCCTGCTCTAAATGTACATCTTGGAAGAAACGATGGTAGTAGCCACCCATTAGAAAATTCACACCCAATCTTGTGGTACTCCTACAACTCGTCTCTACATTGCCTTTGGTAGATCGTCTATTGCTGCCATAGGTACCTAGTGAGCCAATCTCTCCAAGTTCCTCTGTATGGCATGGAGAACTATCTCAGTATCATTTGCAACAGCCTCCACATCTCTTCCATGATGCATATGCCTGGGTAGACCCTCAAGTCTTACCGGTCCTATATCTATATCATGATCAAACAATTTTGTAAGAATTTTTTTCTCATAAAAAATAATTTCAATTCATAATTTTGAAATCCGAAAAAAATTCAAATAACATTAAAAACTTAAAAACAATTTTACCAATGGAACCCAATGCAACATCGGGTGGAAGCACTAGATCTAGATATCTGCTCTGAAATCCAAGTCTGCATAATGGTAGTCGTCAATGGAAATGACTTGTTGTTCCTACCAAAGGAAACGATCGTCATCAAATGTCATTCTAGGGACCTCACCACCCCCTAGTCTCTTCATTAAGTCAACCCATCTACCTATACATGGATCTCTTGGGCTGCTGATGGTGGAAATCACTTTGGGTCAAAGTCTTGGTAGTCTCTCAAAGTAGAAGGTACAAAAGATAGTACCAAACCAAAAATGTTTGGTATTACTCTTGATGGAAGTAAGTTGTTTTTTTTTAATTTTTTTTCCAGATTGGTTAAAAGAGTTGTGTACCAATCAAAAAATGTAGTAAGGAAATCTACTGCTAAACATAAGAAGCTTGGTGCAATGAGACTGATCCTTCTACCTTCACAATGGCAAAAAGGAGAATCCTTAGGGGTGAGATTTCCACATTTTTTATTGGGATCAATGTCCCTACCTTCTCATTGTTTCCAAGGCAGTAAATGCAAATGTAATAATCCACACTAGGGCTTCCTTGAGCCTTCCTTTGCAAATTAACTGGCTCTCCTCTCCAGGAAAATCCAGTAATGAAGTATATGTATTCTACTTCAATATGAATGGGAATATGATCAATCATGAATGCATCTTCTTCTAGATCCCAGTAATTGACAAGTGTTTCCAACAACCTTGTATTGGTTTTCATATTTGGCATTTTGAATAACTTTAACAATCCACATCCTCTCAGTGCATCTAGTGTTAATGTATCACTCATAACTTCATTATCTAATAAAATGTGCCCTCTTTCCTTCCAAGTAATTGTCATCCTGCAGTTTCAAGAATTTTCATCTATTAAAATCCATGATTTAAAATTTTTCACTATGCACATGCGGGTTTGCTTCATACACGAACACGTATAGGGCTTCCAAATATGCAACTTCGATATAACCAACCCGCATACGCGTAGAGTTAAAATCTAAAAATAAATATCTTACAGTAAAATTATTGAAAAAATACTTGAAATGCATGAAATTTCATCAAGAAATCGAATTAGGCGATTACCTAGAAGTTTGATGGACGTTCTAGTTGAGAAATTTGGAGAATTATGATTGTTGATTTTTTGCTCCAAAGCTCTTGCACTCAATTGGCTAAAACACAAATGAGGCTTGGTAAGTCAAAAGGTCTATTTATAAGTTGTAGTTTCAAAAACTTTACAAAACCTACTTTTTCAAAGTTTATGTTTTATTTTTAAAATTTGTGACCTTTTGGATTTGATTGTTGGGATAGGTTGATTTTTACGTTAAATTGGAAACTTTGAGACATTTTCTACCACTTCAATTCCATGATCCGTGATCCATCATGCGAGGTATCAATTTCATCACTAGTATATAGGTTAGGGAAGATGACCTTTTTCCTTTGGATTATGCATTATAGACTCCATACCGCAATATGTTTCCATAGGGTCAACCCCATTGTGTTATGATTCTTAAACCAATTTCACTCGCCGAATTATAAAATCATGACATGATGGTAGATCCATCCTTTACATGGGCTTCCTAGTTGGATCATCGCTACCATATGTTACCCATGCTTCAAAACTTGAGTAGGCTCAAGATTCCTCTTTAGTCCCACCATGGATTTTGTGATGAAGCTTCATTCTCCTTCTTCTTTGCTATATTTTTGGCTTTATACCCTAGAGGCTCTAACATGCTGATTTGTACTACTACATTTCTTGTTGACTATTTGTACCTTTTAGCCCTAAGCTGACTTCACTTCTACTTGTGTATAAGCCACATTTTGACCATGTCTTTCTGCAAAATCAACCTTGCAATCACTTAGCCTTTGAATCTTGACATCTTATGCCCATGGAAAAAACATTCCTTTGAGTTTCATTGACTAGTTTTGTCACCTTGCATTGAGCATAGGAATGTTCCCCTCCTAGGAACTAGCACATCTATATTTAGACACTCGTTCTTTCCAGTATACCATAGGAATTCTTTTATTCTTTTTTAGGATTTTTAAATATGAAAAAGACAAAAACATTATATATCCCAAAAGAGAGTGGGAACACAATTTTACTTCCATAATTGATGGAAGCAAGAGTTATTTGTGTTTCCCTTGAAAAAATCACTCAAAGGAAGCCTTTCCTCCATCGGGATGGGCTTTAGTTTGACTAAGGAGAGCCATAACCTTGTCATTGAGTTAGTACTCCTCTGGTTGGTTATCTCTTCCAATCACATGGAGAGTTTTTTTATGCCTCCTGCATGAAAAACTTATACAAAGTTATCATATGTTTCCATACAGTCACATTTGAGTCGCGCTTTTGTTCAAGGGAAGTGAACCTGAGTCCACCTTTATGCGGTGTCCCTTCACTCATTTTTAGTATGTCAGAGTTATGTTTAGTATCACATCAACTATTTTCTCTTTTTCTCGTGTTAGTTAAGAAGTATTCCATTGAATTCTTGTTGGCGACTCTTCTCTTATTGACTTCGACAAATTTCTCTGAGAGTAGGCCTAGGGCTGCACTGTGGCCCTATTTCCATCATTGATAGTTGACCTTGTGCTTAGGAACGATTAGTATCATGGGTCTTTGACTGAGTGGTTTCCTGTGTGTTTGAAATCATTTTACATTATCACACATTGGGATTCATGCAGTACCTTGATTTCCATTTGATCCTATTGGTAGATTCCTCACCTCTGAGTGAGCTTTCATTATTGGTTGGTTTAGAGGGTTTCTGTCGTGCGCTAGTCACATCATTTCTACACTGGAAACGTGCTTCAATATGGTTACTTCATCTTTCTTCATCTGATTCCTTCCAAATTATTGGCTTGTGGGTTACACTTGCAATGGATGGATATGGGATGCCTTAATTCCTTCCTTCCAATAGATATTTTCTGATCGACTCCAATTCATTGCTTTGGGAATAAGGTCTATAGTCCTTTTTCAATACCTTATGTTTTCTAGTCATCAGTGGTAGACTCCTTCACTATCAACAGTGAGAATACATAAATGTCTCTTGATTGATAGATTATCTCAAGTGTTTGACTTAAACTCATTTATTCGCACTTGTTAGATTGTATTGGGGTACCGTGACTCTCATCATCATTATTGGTGAGTTATCTCACATTTGTTAATGGTATACATCAATGATCAGTAATCAAAAAATTTCTCACATGGTCGTGTTTAGTTCATTTATTCCCATAGTGTAGAGATGTGCCATGGTGGTCAATGAAGACCTTGGGTTGCATCAACATTTTTTGGTTCACTTGTTAGTTACTCTAGTTTTCTACGAGTGACATCATCCAATTTATATGTTGTAGTTTATCACAACATCATTTTATATGTTGTCATCCGAATTTCATGTAGTACCATTATTCCACTTTTTGGCTTGGTACTTTTAGGACCAGTTATGTGACATCAGTGATCAAATATCTCCTTCAACATCATTGATCATTTCTTTTATATGTGATATTGTGACATGGCCTTGATATGTACTTTTAAGCTATGACCATATGATCCACTATGTATTTCTCATTTTCCTTTGTACTTTTATACCTATTGGATCTGCTCTACACTTGATATGCAGACATGATTTACTATCTCTAAGCATGGGTATGCCCACCTCAAACATGAGTGATCTCTTCCACTAGTTTGGCAAGCTAGAATATAATGATCTCCTCCCAAGTCATCGCATGATTCTTTCTATACACTTAATACATTTCGGTCATCATGTATCCCTTCTAACCTCATATATTAGTGGGAAATTGTTATAGCATCATTTATCACCCTTGTATACTTGATTCTATGAGTCATGGCCTTGGGAAGACCTTTCCCTTCAGACTTGGTCCATTTACTAAAAAACATTATTTTAAATTCCATATGCAACTCTTCCCTTCAAAAATCATGTGCACATGTGGGTAAAACTATACTAAACCCACGTATATAATTTAAAATATTAAAAAAATATAAATACCTATTTTATGGGCAGGGTTTATAAGTTACATCGAAAGGCCACCTACAGGACTCGTGGCCTAATTGTATCCGAACGGAAAAAACTTTTTTGAGGTAATATAAATAAACCTCATGGGAAGACCTAAAGGGGAGAGAAATATAGGATATTGATATTATATCCAATTGGTCCCTGATCAATTTTAATTTATCCCCATGTCTCTTTCACTCCTAGCTATAGGTAACCCTTTTTTACTCATAAAGATGTCCAGTTCCTTTATATGGAATCTATGTGTATGCATTTGGAAGAGGATTGTTGAGGTTTAGGCTGGATGGATCTGGAGGAAGGTTCCACTTGGAGCTATGGTCGAATTAGGTTGTATTCTTCCACATTCTTTGTAGACATCAATAAAGAAGCTTTGTCTTGCTCCTGATGCTATGATATTTATGCTTTAATTCATGTTATGATCTAATTATGTATTATTTCATGTTTTATATCTAACATTCATATCTTGAACACACTTTGAACTATTGCTAGTATATATGATCTTCTTCAATGAGTTGTAGGTTTTGAAGCATTGGACGAAGCAGAGAGTTTGGACCCTAGGGGAACATCCTAAAACATAAGACCTATGGGTACTTATCTCTTCATCCCACTTTAGTAGTTTAAGCATTAGGACTGCTTGTTGACTTGCATCTTGTTGGTGTATGCCCTTCGATCTTTTGGGGTTCTCAACCCAAACCCTAAGGGGTAATATTCTTGTAACAAGTGTTGTTTTACGTGTTTTATTGAATGAGAGTTTTTGTTATATTGTTTTTTATTTATAGAAGTGTTTTTTTAAGTTTTTCATTGTCTTTCTTAAGAATCGCATGCATAACCCCATTTTTGCACTAATGGTTACCGTTGTGGCAACTCTCCCCACAAGATTTTTTGTTCATATGTTTGACTAGTTTTTGCACTCACTTTGATTCCATGCATGACCATTCAATCATATATGCACCATCCTTCACTCATGCATTCAAGTATACTCATTTTCAAGTTACCCTTGGGCAGATCTAGGTTGCCTTGGCTTAGATCTAGCTCTCCCCAACATGCACTACACATTTATAAAACTCAAGGCTCTACCTTAGTTGCAGGAATTACATAGAGGTTGTCAGTCATTAGCTCTAGTTGTGCTCTACGCAATTCTAGGAGACAGTCTCTAGTCTTTGCCACTAGGATTGTGCAATGCATAGTCTAAGCTAACATCAAGCCAGAGTGAACTATGCATTGCATAGTTCCAGGTCACAACTGGACATAATGGACTACGCTCTATGTAGTTCCAGTCACTAATACCTCTCACTACCAGCTAGGACTGTGCAATGCGTAGATCTAGATGACAGTCTCACACCTATGAGAGTCACAACTGTGTAATCTTGCCCAGTAGTTGCCTAGTTTGTTGCATGATAAATCCTTGTAGTACTTTATGTTTTTAAGCTGACTTTTTCTTATCGTGAGTGTCCACTCTGTCTCTAGGTAAATCACTTCTTGAGCATCTTCTCAATAGTATAGGAAGCTTGGTTTCCAAGAGAGCATGATAAAAGGATATTGTAGAGAGCAACATTAGAGATGTGGTTGAACAAGTTTCGATGAACTTCCTAGGCTATACAGAAACAATTTTCATAGAGAACGACATGAAGATTACATGGGAAGAAATAAAGGACATATTTGTAGGTAGTTTCAAGGAAGATCGGGAAGATCGACAAGTTTATGTCAACATTCACAAGTCAGGCTTGTATAGGGTTGCATGTAGGTATCCCACCTTCTCGTGCATTGATATAATTCACTAGATTGTCTCACATATCAATCCTGAGATGATGACATTGAGAAGTACCAATGGAACACAACATGCCACCTTCAAGACATAAAACTACCATTAGATGTATCACTTTCCACAACTAGTAAACCACATGGATGTAATTTTCTTCACTCCAAACAACAATGTGAAGACTAAAGACATCATGAAGCATTGGGTAAAACATCCATCGAAGTTTAGAGTAACACCCAACCAAGTCTACAAGATGAAGTCATTTAGGAAGGATTACCAATGCTTGTTCATTTTTTCATGTCGCTTGTATGGTTAAGAGAGCATGGGGACCTTCTTGTAGAGTTGCGTGGTTATGTTGGATCAGTTGGAAAATGAAGGAAGGCCATTCAATTGGTCTAACAAGTTAGCTCTTTAGCTGAAAGTGCGTGTGTCTAATGCCTGGATTTCACCTAAGGACAAGCAATCAAGATTCTTTATGTCTACTTACCTACTTGATGCAATCTGTGCCCAACAACATTTCCTTGACATGGGTTGGACATGGGCACCATCATAGGATGCTATGAATATCTATTGCAAGTTTCTCTATGAGTGCAGAGACCGAGGAGTCATAGCAAGGATGTCTGGCCACTTCATCACCCCACTGTACAGGATGATATTCGAATAGGATTTGCATCGCATGTCCCAAGAAGCAATGCAGACATTGCTTAACATTGGAGGTTGGTATGCCGCACTCGGTGGCACCTTCATCAAAATGTTTTGAGTGGAGAAGCCACTCCATGAGCTACTGAGGTTTGCCACAAACAACTTGGTCATGCAAGAGGTTGCATACCACATCTCCATAGGGTTATCAGCAAGACTACACAGGAAGAATAAAGCACCATGGCCTACTCTTCCTTTGCGGATTGGGTTGTAAGAGATCCGTACCTTGAAGGATGCAGATGTTGAGGATAACGACTTAAAGAAGTTTGGATTTGGCACCAAGATTTTCAATCTATATGATCCCCACTACATATGCAAGAACCGCTTTGTGAAGATGTATTACCCATGGATCCATGGAGCATGTCATTGGCTAGAGGAAGATCCTTGGAGATATTGCTACAACTCCTCTACATCAATGAACTGGTCAACATAGCTGTGGAATGGAAAGCAACACTGCAGGCCATAGCACCACAGGAAGAAACAACAATAGCAATAGTGAGTAGTAAAAAAACACAAGACAAAGGCAAGAGGAAGATTGTTGAGAGTGTAGAGACGGAGCAAAGCTACAAGTTTAGAGAAGATCCTCTTGCTGAGAAATATCTTTGGAGATAGAGGCGAAGAGGTGACAATGCAAAATGAGAGTAGAATGGAGGAAGAGAGAGAAGAAAAGGTTGGAAGATGTAAAGAGGAAGTTGCAGGAGATGGAGTAGAAGCTGAAAGCAGAGCAAGAGCTCAGGAGGAGAGAAAGGGAAGAAAAGCATAAATAGGAACAGGAAGAAAGACAAGGTGCATTGACAGAGAAAATTGTGCCTATACAAATTGATAAAATAGAGCAACCAACAGATGAAGAAGAAGGTGAGCACGTGCAGGTTCAAGAATTTTCTCAGCAAGTTGAGTAGATGGTTGAGGCAATGGACATTGATATGGAACAAGAGCCACATGACCAAGACACCGATCTCATGCCAAGGGCATCTGAGGTTGCACCACAGTCTTTGCCACCTCCAAAATCACAACCAGTGTCGAGCAAGCAAGAAGAGGTTGTTCTCCTTGATGATGATTCAAAGATGGATGTGTATAATATGTCATTTGACAGTTCATGGCACAGGATTGTACAAGCACATTTAAAGCAACTCCCAAATGATCACACATCAGCTGCACACATCGAGGAAAGGGTGATTGTATCATATGTTAGAAGACATCCAGCTGCCATGGCCAAGGCTTATCAGGCTTATGTAGAAGCCATGATTTCAATGATCAAGTTCTTGATACAAGAGAATTATCAGATGGCGAAGGACTTGCAAGAGGCCAAGCAAAGAATAGAGCAGTCTGCAAGATCCACTATGGAAGAAACGAAGAAATAAATACTTGTGGAGATATCAAGTTTGGAGACGACTATGTGGACATTGTATAGAAGATTTGTCACCATACACAGAGTGGTTATCCATCTATACTGTTTTCAGTAGCAATGCATGAAGACATCCCAAAATCTAAAAGACATCCACACTGATATTGCACATGTACAGGAATTGACAATGAGGTATAAGGGAACATTACTTTACTTGCACAAGATAATGGAGCTGTAGGTAGAGCTAAAAAAAGCATTGATTGAGATGTTGATATGGAACTATGAGCAGCTCCCTCTACTCATCACCAACATTGACGCTTCCTATGCATGATTGTACAAGAGCATAGATGTCATAGTGAAGACACAAAGGATCCCTTCGATCAGAACCCTCACTGAAGCCATGAGGAGAACCATGTCATGTTGCAAGTTGATGGGTACATAGAGAAGTTGATGCGTGAAGCCACTAGTGATGAATTGCAGCTAAGTGCAGAGAACATGCAAAAGTACATCAATAGCCTAGCCACACTTAGGACATTGTTGCGCATGCTTCAAGATGATCTCGACCAGGGTTTCAGGACCATATACGTGGAAGCCATTGAGGCAAGAGTCTACTTCGATAAAGATATCACCAAATAGTACGGGGACACAATACCATAGTACCAAGCTTGATATCAGTTTGTCACCGAAGACCACGACGAGCAAGTTACTGAGTTGGTATTTTCCCAAGACTCCGAGTGATGTTGTTTGTCTTTTTATGTTGACGCAAGCCTATTTTGTCCCACATGGGTATATGTGGAAATTGTATTATTTTGAATATGTTGTAAGTGAAATTCAAAGCGTCACTAGTGGAATGTGAATAGTCACTATGTAATGCAAAGTGTCATGAGAGTAGTCGAAGAGTCAAATGGGAATGTCAAGTGTCAATCCACCCTTTGATATATATAGAACCTCATAATTGATAGTATATGCTTTTGGGAGCCAATATTTTGGCTAGGCATTGCTTAGAGAAGTCTTGGAGAGTATTGTGATGAGTCTTGGCTTGTCCACACTGTAGAGTGAGTACATCGCTTTGGAGGAGCATGCAGTGTTGACTGTAATGTTCCACTATTGGGGCTAGTGGCTTATTATACAGGAAAATGACCTCCTCATCAAATTAGAGGAGAAAAAAATACTAGTCAAAGACATGACCTAATTCACAAGCTTATCTTGCAATGTAACACTCCCCAGAAACTATCAAGAATAGTTAGCACACTTCCTATGCATGATCCAGGGGTGTCAGTCCATAGGGAAACTCACTGTTTTTCCCAAGGGATAGCATTACCCAAGTGTTGTGAGATTCTGAAGGTCAAAGAGTGGGTTGAATGACTGGCATTCCACTTTTCACTCAAATGTCAGCTCGAAGTGTAGGAAGCATCTACCTTTGACATGTCTAAGGATATTCCTATTTCTAACGGAGTCTAATGGAAAGGGAAAGAGAAATAAAGCAAGGAAACATCCTAGCTTTTTCGTAAGGGAACTCATGAGAGATTTGGCAAGGATAAGCCTCTCATAATCTATATATTAGAGGCTTGGGAATTGTGAAAGAGGTCGTAGGATTTTCAATTGATTGCCAAAACTTTGTGTGACATAAAGTTGTTTTGCTACCAAGAGGTTAAGAAGAGACAGAGATAAAGGAGTTGGAGGATTAAGGGAATCTTGATGTACCATATGGTTGTAATCATTCTTTCCAATCTAATAATATAGACCTGTTTTTTTGTTTTTTTACTCAATGGTGCTAATGTTGTGTTTATTTACATGTTGATTCAGTACCATTGTTTATGAGTAGATTAGATACGTGTTGTTCCATATCTTTATGTATTAATGTTTTGATTATCAGAGTTCATATGTTGTAGTGTTACTCTTCATTTTTATTATATGCAGGTGTTGATCTAGGAGCTAGCAAAGGGGTCTTCTGCTCTACTACATTGGGTTCTCCAGCATGACTACATTACGATCTGAGGTAATCTCTCCTTCTCTACTTTGATTATCATGCATTCATATAGATATGTACATGCTTCTTTGTGCTAGTTGCAGTTAATCTGAACAGTCTACCTTGGATTCCAGGAAGGTCCTTGAGGGTATTCCAGCCACGACCACTCATGCATTAATCCCTTTGTAGAATTAGTGACTCCACTAGGGACTATACTTAGTTCCCAGTGTTCTCCTTCCAAGTTACCAGATCTATGTTTCTTTCCAAGCCCTCATGTTCTTGTTGGTTCCCTTTCTAACTACTCAAGACTCTTCATAACCTTTTGTTTTGTGCTTAGCCTTTGATATGACCCTAAAAGACTCTTTTTACAACTTACACCCCCCTAACGTACCCCAGTAGTGTAAACGAATGAGTTATAATGCTCTCATAGCTTGGAGATAGAGTGTTAGTCCTGTCATTAACACCATGTAGCCTCTTTTGAAGTGCCTTAGCCACCCAATATCTTGATCAACAACCTGTTCTATAAATTCCTGGGTTGGGGAAGTTGCCTATAGCCTGTATAAGGATTTGTAGTTGTTTAGTGTGTTTGGTTGCCTATTTCCTAAGAATTTTTTTGTTTTAGGGAATAACTTAAGTTCTTATGTTTTTCAATCAAAATAATAATAAAAAAATTAAGTTTTTTCTATTTTAGTTGGTTAGATTCTGCATCTATTTATTGGGTTAGTTGTTAGAGAGCATTTCATGTCTATAAGTTGTGATTGTCTTTACTACATTGGATTCATGGTGTTGATTGATGTGTAAATGATTCTCTCCTTGTTGAAATAATTCATTCATCAAATTGAAATTGAAAAGAATTTTCTGCATGGTATGTGTCAGATTCTAACGAAACTCCATACATGAACACCCATTCCGAAGACATTAATAAAGTAACTCTAAAATCTATCTCATAATAAAATCAATCATAATATTTTTTTTGAGAATACACACATATTAGCCCAGGCTAGGTTCTTGGGCTTGGCAGTTGTGAGTTAACTTCCCAAGATCGTAAAACTAAGACTAGTGTCATTAAAGAGGGTAAAATCCCGCTATACTTACACCATCCGGTACCACTCCAATAAAAGCAGAGTTAAATGTGAGACAACATTTGAATGTGAGAGAAGGTAGCTTGCCTCTGATTGTATCTCCATTGGGTATTCTGTGTATTAGGGATCCCTTCAAGGATATAAGAACTAAGTTGGGGGCTTAGGTATCCTGCCCACACAATGTACTATCTATGACCATGTCCCCCCTGGTAGTGTCTATAATTTGAGGTGAACATAGTGGCAAGACTTGTTTATGGACAAACACAAGGTGACTAGGGTAGGCAACCTTGGTACCTAAAAAAATGAACCTACTTTGTCTTTGGATTTTGGGATGGTGCTCGTCTTTAGGAGAGTACTTGGCCCCTTAATATAAGGTTTGAGAAAAGCTCAAGATTAATCATAACTTTACATTTTTCCAGCTCTCTCTTTTAGCCATTATGATACTAGGTTTCATCTCTAGCAAACAATGGTTATCAAATAGAGACATATCCCCCGAATGCTTTCCAATTGAATTTTAGAGTATTTTTTAGTTCTTAGGTGCTAGTTTGTTATCATTGAGACTATAATCAATATCACTATATTTTTTTATTATAAAATATTTTGGTCACGGTGGCTACATACAACCCTCGTCATCAATCTGAGTGACCTCAAGGTCTTCCTCCATTGACTGCAGAGGCTCAGTCGAGCCTCGATGATTTGGATTGCCCCTATTTGGGTAATTAGTCTCTAGTATCTAACACCGAATAAAACAATACATCCCAAGACAATATATTGCTAGAGGACTTTTTCATTGAAGGCTTTGTACCTACTTATAATCCTCCCCTCACATATCCTTTGGGACCAATATTGATTCAGGTAGCACTTGTACCTACCATGGCTTTGATGGTACCTACATCCACCATTCCCATAAAAGGTAATGGCTCATGGGCTTTTGTGGACAACTTTGGTCCACCCTCACTTCTTCTTCCAATAGTCAGTAATACATAACTGATTGGTTACCCCCCTATCCAAACTATGCCAAGTGTGAGCAACCTAGTTACACTTACTATGAGTGAAACCCAGTACATGTCGGTTTCTACCCCTTTTGTGTTTGCTCCTCGACCTTCAGATATCACTCGAAATAGTGTTGTAAGCATGGGTCCCTCCTATAATCTCTTTCATTGGAATCCTTTGTTACGTTCAAACCCCCAGACTCAAATGCCAAGGAGAAATGTTCCCAACATGCACATACCAGTAGGGGGAATTACTATACCCCCTCCACCTATAGGACAAGCTAGACTGTCATTAATTGACATAAATCCTCCAAGTAAACACTACACCAATGTCAGTCATGTGCCTATGACTAACTACATGTCTACTCGGATCCCTTAACCCAATCCTGCTCAGTCAATTTGGACACCCCCTCCTCAACCTCAATTGATTCAAGGGGGAAATTTTTATACTGGGATAAAGCAAGATTATATATCACAACCTAGCATACCATATGGACAACCACCCTATACAATTGTTCCACCACCACAAGGAAACTATTATCTAGCAAATCCTATGTATCCTATTAGTAACAATATGATGGGAGGACCCTTGGGTCCTTCAAGTCATTCGTCATCACACTAGTCAGACTCGGGGACACCAAACACTTTTCCTTTTTTGGAAACACTCGATGTCCCCGATCTATATAAACTAACTAATGACCCTATCTACCATAGCTTACATTGGTCCCCAATCCCACATAAAATACTTTCCGATATCCTGAAGTTTGAAGGAAAATAAGGGGATGATGCAGGTACACATGTCACCACCTATCATCTATGGTGTGTATCAAACTCTATGGTGGATGACAATATCTAGCTATGGCTCTTCCCCCACACCCTTACTGGAAATGCTGCCAAGTGGTACATTGAGTTACCACACGCATCAATTAATACCTTCGGCCCTGTGGTAATGGAAATTTGAAATCACTTTCAATTTCCTATCTGCTACGAAACCAAGATGGAACTTCTCACTACCTTGCACCAAGACACCTCCACTCACATCTCCAATCACACTCATGAATGGAGACATTGGAGGATGCTAGTCAAAGCCCCCATTCTGGATTATCTATTAGCATATTGGTTCTGTAAATCTCTTCTTTCCCAAATTTCCAAGGACGTTTCCTTAGGTGGTGTAGTCACTAAAGAGCAATCCATTCATTGTACCTATCACTTAGGTGTAGTCACTAAAGACCAATCCATTCATTGTGCCTGTCACTTAGATTTGATTTATTCGTAGTCTGGCACATTATATGACATAATTCCCAATGCCCCTGGAACTTCCAATCCTCCTACTACTTAGTAACCCAACGTGCATGTTGACAGTATTGTCGACACTACCTTTGGGGCTACTATAAAACAACTTAGCGGGAAAATTTCCAAGTCATCTGTTGATCTCGTTACTTCTACCCAATCGACTACTCTTCCTGTCAATGTGATAAACTCTATGCAGTCGATGAAAAAACTCAGTGGCAAGAACAAGAAGCATAAGAAAAAGACCCCTCCTTCTAAAGAGCATCTATCCAAGCAATCCAACCCCAAGCAGAAATTTGTTGCACAAACTCATAGTGGAAAGGATAAAGTTGTCAAGTTCCTTTGCAAAATCTTTGTGGAAGACCATATGACACATCAATGTTCATGTCTCCAAGAATGCATGGATCTTTTTGGTCGAAAGGACAGTAGCTAGACCCTACAGTCCTACACAACCCTTTCCCTATTCAGCAACGACAACATCTTATTGCAAACCCACCTCAACCCCTATAAAGGGGGAACAACAGTTCAAACCATCCTTCCTCTAGTGAAGGATCATTTACCATTTACACCTTTGGAATGGTTGATCTTCAAACATGAGCCAAAACTTATGAAGCTCCAGTTTCTGACGCTAAGAATGATACCTCGAGTTCAAACCCACTGTTTCCTAATGATATTCATATCAAAAGGCCTGTTTTTGATCTTGTAATTCTCACCCCAAAAATGGCACTTTGTCAAACAACACATAACCCTTCTACACGTGCTGCCCAAAACTAGATCATTGTAGAATAGTTGGTGCAAGCACTGTGAGATATGTCTGCACTCAAAGTATTTTAAACTTGTCCAGAACAACAAAAATATTTTCTTTCATTTGTTGGTGTGGTTTATGCTCATGATTTCATTCCAGCAATATTCAATATGGAGAAATGAAAACCTCGACTTTCTCACCAACTTGCATTTCAGGTGCAGATTTTTTTGAAAGATCGAGTTGTACATAGAACAATCATTGATGAAGGCACTTCAACTTGCGTCATGTCTACTTCATGTTGGCTTGCCTTGGGTTCTTCAACACTCTCTCCATCATCTAACTCCCTTAAATCATTTGATGGCCATACATTCATCCCAAAAGGTTACCTTTCTAACTACCCCATCACTCTGAGTGGGAAAATGGTGACGATGGACATTAAAGTCATAGATCATAAACTTTACTGTAATCTAATTTTGGGCCACAATTGGAATTATGCCATGACTACGATCATGTCTTCAATCTTCTGCCTCATCCTCTTTCCATTAGATGGGAGAATAGTCATAGTGGAGCAACTTTCCTTCTACACCCCATATTACTCTTCGTTGCCTAGTGGCACCATATCTATAGTGGGCGGCATACCTCACTCTTATGTTAGTATTGGTATCAGTATTTTGAAGGGTTCTTCCATGATGGGTTTCTTTCCTCTCCTACCACCTGAGGTTCCACAGATGATTTCTATGGTTTCCACCATTCGTCATGACCCAACTAAACCTTGGATCCTCCCGACCCATTCAAACATTAACTCTTGTGGAGAAAAAATGTCATTATCACCAGTCGGATTGGCTTATTAAGCCATTAAATCTATATAAGATTCTCCTGTCACTTTGGTCACAACCGTCAGTACCATCTCCTCAATCGAGTCCTAACTTTAGACAAAGTTATTTGAGAGATCATGTGTTTAGAGTAGTGACCTTCGAAAAACTCTCACCATCACGCTTCGATATTTGATTCAGACGTGACCCCTATAGAAATAATGTCCTTTCAAGCACCTTAGGTTATTCCCTAAATTTATACGACCATCCAAACTTTGGATTCAGAAGGGAACATGTGAAATATTTGAAAGACAATGCTCATTGACATCTTAGTCAAGACAAACATAGTGGAAAATATATAGATTGGAGTTGATTGCAATCCTGAGGAATTGCAAGATTCACTTGCCTTTTCAAGGAATTTCTCTTTGTATTCACTTGATCTTATGAGAAAATGCATGGCATAGATCCATTTATCATCGAGCATGAGATCAAGGTCTATGACAATGTCAAGCATGTGTGCCAAAGGACTCTGACCAGTCATTTGGGGAATTTTGAGGTCTAAAATGGGCCTCCTAAGAAAAATGTACAACCAAAATAAAATTTATAAGAACCAATAGGATTCAAGATGATGCTGTCAACGATGGGGGATGATTCACCATTTTTGGAATAAAAGAGTAAAAATATTAAAAAATAATAAAATAATAAAAACTACATTTTCAACTCGTATTTTCAACTTATCTCCCTATGGTTTTTCTCAAATTTTGAGTGGGAGTACTCATTGGATGCAAAATTTAATTCCTCATCCAAGGAGTAATCATGTTGCATACTTTCGATGGACCCTCCTACATGAAAAATGAAAAATACATGAAAACCGTGATTGCAATCAAGTTTTTCATGTAATTTTCATTTTTCGTGTATTAGGGTTCATTGAAAGTATGCAACAAGGGTACTTGGATGAGGAATCAAATTTTTCATCGAACGAGTACTCCCACTCAAAATTTGAGTAAACGCGTAGGGAGATAAGTTGAAAAAATATTTTTTCCCCTCTAAAATTTGCTAATGTCATCTAATCTTATTTCATTGTTTCCACTATTATTTTATAATTTCCATAGGAGGCCCATTTTAGACCTCAAAATTCCCCTAATTCCATCCCCACAATATTGTAGCCATCTAGTCTAAGGTGGAAAAATTGTTACGTGCTGGTTTCATCTACACCGTTCCCTTGATGCAATGGGTTTCCAATATGGTTCCTATAGATTAAAAACAGGGTACCATCCAGGTGTGTGTTGACTACCAAGATTTTAACGCTGCAAGTTCAACAAATATTAATCTGACCCCGTTCATTGAACAAATAATCGGCGATTGTGCCAATTGCAAATCTTTCTCATTTATGGATGGTTTCTCAGGCTATAACCGAATTTCCATAAAACCTACAGATCAACACAAAACCACGGTCATTTTCCCTTGGAGAATATTCGCATATAGAAAAATCCCATTCGGTCTAGATAATGTTGGAGCAACCTTTCAACGAGCCATGGAATACATGTTTCATGATATCAAACACATTGTTCAAGCTTACTTGGACAACCTTCCAGCCCATTTCAAGAAGCAAACCCAACATCTAGTTCACCTCAGAGCATTTTTTCTTAGGTGTAGGTTCTATAAACATACGTATGAATCCGCACAAGTGCATATTCATTATCTCCAAACATGGGATTAGGGTTGATCTCGATAAGGTAAAGGAAATTACTTAATTAACCATGCCACAATCCATTTTACAACTCCAACATTTGCAGGGGAAGGCAAAATTCTTATGACAATTTATCATTAACTATGTCGAGCTAGCGAAAGGCTTTATGCACCTACTAAATAAGGGAGTACCATACTTATGGGATGGTCAAGCCCAATGATCATTTGATGCCTTGAAAGAGGCACTTATATCTGCCCCACTACTTAGTGCTCCCAACTCTTTGTGTGACCTTCTCCTATACTGAGTAGCCTCACCATCCTCCATTGGTATGGTGTTGGTCCAAATCCACGATGATCTTAGTGAGCATGTGATCTATTATCTCTTGAAAGGCTTGGCTAGGCTCGAACTCTAATATTCACATGTGGAAAAGTTATCCTTGGTAGTTGTCTTTGTTTTCCATCGCTTCTAGCACTATATACTACTGTGACAGACTACCATCATCACTTTCAAGAATCCCATGAGACACATTTTGTCTTTTCAAGTCATCAGAGGAAAATATTCCAAATGGATTATTATCCTCCAACAATTTGATTTGGTTTTTGCCACTGCTAAGGTGAAAAAATCCTTAGTATTCGCAGAATTATTGTTGGACCTGTTATCACTTAGATTTTTTCATTAGAAGTTACCAAAGAAGGAATAGTTTGAGGTAACCATAAACCAATCTTTCAGACTTAGGTTCTAGCCAACCTAAGTCTAGAGAGGGATCTCTCTTTATAATTTAACCTTGTTTAAATAAGATTTCAGGCTAGTTCTTAGTGTTTAGGGTTGTTTTGTTTTGATTGGGTGGTGGAACTAAGAAAAAATATTGGTAGAACAAGTATTTAAGCCATTGGGCTATGGAGTCAGTCAAGAAAGGCTTAGCTAGATTTGATCTATCATTGAGGTAAGAATCCACAGGCCAGGCTAGCATAGCAAGAGAAAATATACATGTTTAAATGAATGAAAAGTCCTAGCCAGGGCTAAGGGCAATGAAGAATCCTTAACCGGGATTAAGATGAGGAAAGGAGGGATGGCCAGTAGCAAAGGGAAATGAAGATTCCTGTAATATAGGCCAAAGGGGGGATAAACTATGGAAGTAAGGGGGAAATTAAGAATCCCCAGACCAAGGTAGTTTAGTAGAAAACATAAATAAACCGAACAGTTAAAATAGAGAGCACTTAAGCTAATTTTGATGATATCATTCCTTGTTTACCTTTAAGATTTTATAAGAACCACATGTGAATATTTCATAACATAAAGAGAATATAGTATTTAAACATGAGAAAATGATACTTATTTGTTCCAATTGTGCACAATAATCCAGTGAAATGTCCTCAGCTTTATTTCATTTCCTTTAAAATCAGTCCAGTCTTGAGTACAATAGCTTCTTGGCTCAAAAAATAATATGTCTACAGAAATGTATTTTAATACGCACTAGTTACTTTGATTTGTGAAGTATTTATACAAAAATTGATACACAATATCTCATAACTATATGAGAAGTATTCTAGGAAACAAAAAATATCTTCAACACGAAGATAGAGACAGATGGAGAACTGTCTTCTCACTATCCCTTTTATTGTGACTGTGTTGGATGTTATGACTCAAATTTGGCTCTTGCAGTTGCTTTGTAATTGTGTGCTGGAATCACTTTCATTTTTGACCTACTGATACCCTTTACCTATGTTGTTTGATCCCATCTTACCTGTTTTACCTGGTAGTTATCTTTTACTTTATAGATTTACTATAGTAATTTATAATAGTCAAACTGGTCCACCATTCACTCTCAGGTAACTTCATGCTTGTCATTTTCCTATAGATTTCATTAGCCTCTGTGTACTTAGAAAAATTTGGTTTGCTTGTGAATAAGTGCTTGACTTCATGTTCTATGTAGAACAGATTCTCCAGACCATCATAAAGCACTTTTCCAGTGGGTAAATATTTCACCCCTGAAGTACTAGCTTGGCTTTTGGCCAACTTGTTTAACTTGTCAACATAATCTTCCTGGGTCATCAACATATCATGAATTACCATAGGAATGGGGAGTCCCTTTTCTTTTAAGATGTCATACTTTAGCATAAAGCTATAAGTGTTTGTTTGGATGCTTTGACATCTTTTCTCCAAATTTAGCATTAAGTTCCTTTTGGTGAGAACTTTTTTGATTTCTATGATTGTTTCTGTTCTCTCATATATATCCAATTCATCTAGCTGATCTCTGTTTTTGCTATTCAAAAAGGTGATCAACTGATTGGTTCATCTGGTTTATTTCCCAATTCTTCCACTATCTTGTGGATTGCCTCTATAGCCATCTTGGCCAATTTTGTTTGCTAAAAAATAATCTGAATAGAAGGCCAAACATAATTGATTCGATCAATGATGTTGGCCCAAAGGATTTCTCTCATGTCTCCCAATGGTTCTTGCAGCGTTAAATCCTTCTCAAGGGTTTTATCCTATTTTCCATCCTTAGGTTCCTTAGAGTCTCTTCTTTATGTTGTATGTGTACAAGTTTACAATTGGTTTCGAAACATGACACTTGTTCTCTGAGCTTCTTAAGCTCAGTGGCTTGGATACTAATTTCTTCCATATCCTTGATCAATTCTGCAGTTTTCTCTATGGGTGTCTCTATGCTGGTTGATGTACATGTGCCTGATGTAGTACTTGTCACTAGCAATGTTGTTGTTGGTGCAATTGTTGGCCCAATTCTTCAATGCAACTATGTCATCATTTTTCTTCTTTATAAGCTTCTCAGTTGTTTTAACATTCTTGGGATCATGTCCCAGGTCTATGACCAAGTCCTCTAAGTATTTTATTCTAGTGTCTTTGGCTTAAGAAGAGGCCTTTTCCAACTAGAATTGGGTTGAGATGTTGTTTAGTGAATTTTGAAGTTGGTGAGCTATTATGGCTTTACTGGTCAATGTGGAATAGACCATTTCTCTAGTTTGTTTATGCAACTCAATTTGGTTAATAAGATGGATATCCTTAGCCATGACCTCAAAATATGTCTTAAGATAACCTATTATGAAACTAGATCACAAAAGGATAGAAAAGAGAGATCAACGCCTTGGAATTCAACCTCTTCAAGCGAGCAACCTCCTCTACATTACACAAATGAGAAATTCTTGGATGATTCAAATGACAGAACCTCCTTTATATATATAGGAGTCTATGGAGTCACAATATAAACCAACCGACCTAACAATAATAATATAAAGCCACAAAAATAACAATAGAGGGATTCTATGGGGCACAGTAATAAAAATATGGGGACAATAGGGGCTCAAGAATATTAATAAGGGATACAACTACAATAGTAATGAGGTAATCACTAGTATTATAGGGACCTAGCATGCCCCTCTCCTTGAAAAAAGTGTTGTCCTCAATGCTTGAGTAGTTCTGGATGCTTCTGTATAAAATTCTCAACCTCCCATGTGCAATCTTCAGCAGATAAGTTCTTCCACTTGATGAGATACTCCTAAATTGATCGATTTCGTCGCTGTTAAGTTCTTGTTTCTGTGACTGCTTTTGGTTCCAATATAATTTTTCCTTCTTCATCAAGTTCTAGCAATATTGTTTGAATTGGGAGCTTGTCACCTATAACCTTCTTTAAACATGGAACATGGAAAACTGGGTGCACTCGAGACACTGATGGAAACTCCAATTTGTATGCCATAGTACCAATATTTTGCAACACCTTGTATGGACCATAATACTTTGGTGATAATTTATTATTCTTCTTAGCTTGCTTGAGGGACATTTGTTTATATGGTTGTAGTTGTAGGAATTCCCAATCACCTACGTCAAAACTTCTTTCACTGCGATGTTGATCTGCCTGTTGTTTCATTCTATTATGTGCCAACACAAGGTTATCCTTTAAGAGTTGGAGGACTTGTTGTTGATGTTCGATGTGAGGTTCAACTGCTTGAACCTTAGAATTTTCTCTTAAATATGATGTGATGGATGGTGGTAGACATCGATAAAGTGCCACAAATGGGGTCCTTTTTTTTGTTGTATGGAAGGAAGTGTTATACCACCATTCAGGCAGAAGCAACCATTTGACCCATTGTGTCTATTTATCATATACAAAGCAGCGAAGATATCCTTCCAAACATTTGTTTACTATCTCAGTTTGCCCATGAGATTGAAGATGATAAGATGAGATATGAGCTAATTGAGTACCAAGACAAGAAAATAATTATGTCCAAAAATTTCCAGTGAAAATGGGATCTCTGTCGCTTACAATAATTTTTTGGTTTCCATGTAGCTTTGAATTGTTTCCATAAATGTAGTAGAAATTGTACTGGCTTTAAATGGATGAGATAATGCACAAAAGTGTGCATACTTGGTAAGTCTGTCAACTACCACCATGATGACACTCTTTCCCTCAGACTTGGGCAAACCTGTGATAAAATCCATTGAAACCTCCTTCCAACGTTGGTTTGGAATGGATAAAGGTTGTAATAGACTTGAGGTCTTAATTGTTTCAACTTTATTTTGTTGGCAAACCAAACATTTCACCACAAACTTTTGAACATTCGATTTAAGGCCATCCCAAAAAAATTCCTTCTTAACCCTGTGGAAAGTTTTTAAAAATCCTGAGTGCCCTCCTAAGGGATAAGTGTGCAATTCCATAAGAATTTTTTGTTTGAGTTGTGAATTCTTACAGAGGTATAAGCGATCTTTGTACCATAATGAATCATTTTGCTAGCTAAATGTATCAGATGTGCTAGAACCTTTTTGTAGCTTTCGAATAAGTGCCCATACTTCTTCATCATTGTTCTATTCCTCCCTTGCTTCATTTATCCAATCTGGTTGGATAATAGAAATGGCACACAACAATGCTTCCACATCCTCATCCTTTCTTGACAGTGCATTTTCCACCACATTTTGCTTCCCTTTTTTGTAGATGATTTCAAAGTCATAACCCAACATCTTTGTAACCCACTTTTGTTTCTCTTCAGAGGATAATCTTTGTTCTAAAAGGTATTTAAGGCTATCATGATCCTACCTTGAAGTGTCTTCCCATTAGGTAGGGTCGCCATTTCTTAAGTGCATGTAGTATTGCCAACATTTCCTTCTCATAAATATCTTTGTGTAACAACTTTCCCTTGATTGGATGACTTTCAAAAGCAATGGGTCTTTCATATTGCATTAAAACAACACCAATTCCATTTCCTGAAGCATCACATTCCACAATAAAGG
>APFE031678696.1:35314-52159 GCA_000404065.3 Pinus taeda
GTAACAACACTTCCATCTTTATAGTTGTCACTGGTATGCTTCCTGGTTGCCATAATTTTGCTTTCCATTTTTCTTGCCAACCTGAATGCCTTCTCTAATGAATCAGGTTCCCAAAGGTGAACATCATGTTGGATATTATCCTTTAAAGTCCCTATGAACACTTCAATCCTATGCTCCTTTGGAATATTTTTTACCTTATGTTCAATTTTTGGAACTCCTCAATGTGCTCCATTATTGAACCCTTTTGTTTGAGACTTATCAATTGGCTAAAAAAAGTGTTGCTTTTTGTATCCTCATAATGTGCTATCAATTCTTCCATAAACATTGCCCAAGTGATAATTTGTTTACAAGATCAAAGCCATTGATACCATACAAACTAATTTGGTTCCAAATATAATGTTGCAATACATACCTTTTGTGTGTTTTGCACATTATTGAGATCAAAAAATTGCTTCATCTGTAGTATCCATGTTGCGGGATCCTTGCCATCAAACTTCCTCATATTGATTTTTGGAATATGGTGGGTCGTTGTTCCAAGATTAGAGTCTATGGAATCATGATTAACTTTTTTTTTGTTCTCATCATGAGTTTCCTTTGCTACCCTTTCACCATTAGTGACCATTTCTTGTAGCAACTTATTCATATTTATCTTCAATTCTTCCATCTTATCATCCATGCCATCCATTTTAACATACATGCCATTCATCTTAGCTTCCATGCCATCCATCTTAGCTACTACACCTTTATTTAAACAATCCATCTTAGCTTCTACACCTTTCTTTAAACCATTCATCTTAACTTCTACATCTTTCATCTTAGATTCTGTTACTTTTTGTGCAAGTGACACTTGTTGCACTTGGTCTTGTAATTTTGATATATCATGTTGCCTTTCTTCCTCTTCTTCATGAGTCATGCTAGAGCTTTCATGTTGCTTACTAGGTGTTTTTATTTTCTTTCCCCGGGGCATCAATTAACGATAATAATGCTTTACTATGCCCTTTGAATTCCTTCAAACTTATTTTTCAAACCAAGCTTAAGAAAAAAAAAAAAAAAAAACTACACACCTTTTTTCACTTTGTAGGAGCTTGATATTGAATCTGATGTATCTTTGTAATCTCAAACCATCCACTTCTAAAATTGCGATTTATAGTAGCCCTCTACGTCCTCTTTCCAATGCCACCAGTTTGATCCAAATTGGATTCTCCAAGAAAGAGTTATGCATAATCTCCCAAGATGACCTGATTATAGACCATTCCAGAAGACTGAACTTGTATGAAGTGCCAAGTGTCACTATTTCAACCTATGGCACTGAAAAATATATCCAAGAAACTATAGTCCGTCCTCTTTTTGTACCTTCTTACAAAATTTCAATCCGACGCTCAAAGAGAAAGTTATGCCGATTTTCCCCAGGTCACCTGTTTGGAATGTAATTCAAGAGTCTACAAAAAATCAACTTCCTCAGATCATATCTCCTCAAATATAGTGTGAAAACATCTGAAATTTGGAAATGAGGTTCAGTGCGATTTCAGCTCAAATGGGTTTTTTTTTTCGTTTATGAAACATCACAAAAAAAGAGTTATAGCGAAAATGCCACGATGATATATTTGGAGCAGCGAAACCCTAGAATCCAAAGCTCTGATACCAAATGTTATGAAACCAGCTCACAAAAAGATAGAAAAGAGAGATCAATGCCTTATAATTCAGCCTCTTCAAGAGGGAAACCTCCTTTACATTACACAAATGAACAATTCTTGGATGATTCAAATGACAAAACCTCCTTTCTATATATAGGAGTCTAAGGAGTCACAATATAACCCAACTGACCTAACAATAATAATATAAAGCCACAAAAATAGTAATAGAGGGATTATATTGGGCACAATAATAAAAATATGGGGACAATAGGGGCTCAACAATATTAATAAGGGATACAACTACAATAGTAATGGGGTAATCACTAGTATTATAGGGACCTAACCGTTGGCTTCAAAAATCTCATTTGCATTTTCCCTTATTTTATATCAAAGGCTGACATTAGCCTTGTTTGGTTTGTTGGAGCCATCCTTAGATAATGTGCATAGCTTTGCACCTTCAACCTTTCATTCCTTGCCTCGATTTCCTTGTATTTTCCTTTGATTTCTAGGCTTTGTCTTTTGGGAGCCCTAAAGGAGGATACTTCCACACTCTGTTGCCTTTCTAACATTTGAGTTTGAGAGGTGGAAGGTTCTTGTGTCCCTCCTGAAGGAGTATTTCGCCTACTTTCTACCCTCTCTACCCTTGAAATCCCTGCTGTTTCCTTGGTGTATTCCTGGTCTACATATGGATTTAACCTCTAACTCTTAGCATAGGTTTGGTCAATAGGCCTACTGCAGGGACTGGCCTCCTCTCTACCTCTTTTAAGGTTTCTTTTCTCATTAAGAGGAGTCTGCAAAACAGAAGGATTTGTTCAGGTTGAGCAAGCTCCTCTAAAATTTTAGGCTGTTCAGATTCTTCTGGCTGTTCTAAAAGCTCTGGTTGTTTTGATGGCCCTACTTGTTCTGAAGACTCTGGTTGTCCTGATGGTCCTGCCTCTGTTGATGGACCTGCTTCTCCTGTCTACCCACTATGGCCCTGTGCTTGTCTTTGAGATTGAGACTCTCCTGGAACTTGTACAAAGGAATCCTCATCAAGTCTTCTATCCATTAATACATTATCAACAAAAACCTCCGTACTATATTGATCTCTCAAAGTCCCTTCCACCCATTTAGTTTGATTAGCATATTGTTCAATCTCAGGGATTATGTTGTGGATGTGAGGAGATAGTTTATTCTTTTGTCTCATATTAAAAATAAAGTTGGAGGGGTCATAGTTCCACATGAAACTGTGTTTGACTTTCAATCTTTGGAGGATTTCATCTGCCTCCTTTCTTGCTTCTCTATTATTACAAATGAATGGGCCCAATTGATCTTTTATTCTAAGTTCGGCTTTCTTCTTGGCTTTTACAAAGTGCACCTCATTTGAATTGATCATTTGTTTGTAGTAGTGCAAAGAAAATAATCTCATTGTGAGGTACTTCGGAAATTTGTAAGGTGGAAATTCACATTCATGAATTCTGATTTCAGTATGGTTTTGGTACAAGTACCAATCCCCTACTTTGTACTACTTTGACAACTGCAGGACCCTCCTGATGTCTGAATTGATTCTCGGTGGAGGACTTCCTAGTAGCATGGCCATCACAGGATAAACAAAGAGGTCTATGAACTCTATGTAGGAGTATTGATAATCTAACTGATGAATCAAAGAAGTCCAGAAGATCACTGATCCGGGGTTTCCTCCAGCATCTAGCTTTTTGAGGGAAATTGGAAACCTATCAGCTTGGTAGTACAAGAATAAATGATACAAAACTGAGGAATACTTAAACACTCTTTCATTTTCCAACCTCATGAATTGATCATGCATTCTGTCAGCTATAAACTTTGCATAATCAAATATGATGGCTGGTGGTTGGCTAGGAGAGTAGATTGACATGATGGATATTATGATCTCATCAAAAAATTTGCTAGTGGTGCAACCTAGTATATTGGATATCATATCTAGAATATCTCGACCAAGTCTGGAGAATATAGTCCATAGGTAGGGAGGAGGGTCCTTTGGGATATACTATTCTTCTCTAATAAAAGTCTAGAATAACTGGGCTAGTCTGATTGAAGTGAGTGTAGGGAATCTATTCAGCATATCTCCAATGGAAGGAGGGGTTAAGATTTGGGTTGGCTGCAATTGAAGCATCTAGTTAATGGATTCAGCAGTGATAGTAAACATAATAGACTGGTCAGGAGTTCTTACTGCCCTTTGGATAGGATCATAGATCATGTGGTTGTAATGTACAATTTCTAGGAATACATGCACTCTGGGGAACTAGTACTTAGGCAAACTTGATTCTCAAAGTCTAATGGAGTCAGCTTGGTTCAGGTACTGATCTCTGTACTTGCAAAAGAGTTTTAAAGGGGATTTTGAAACAGAGGTATCTTTAATCTCGAAGTACTTGTCTGTAAGGGGAAGGTAGTCTAAATCTCCGTGGGGAGTCGTAATGGGCATGACATTCAGTGCAATTAGGGCTTCCATCCTTGGTTCTTGTGGATTTAAGGACAAGGAAAAGGGTTTCAGGGAAATTGGAAACAATTGGTCTATTTCAGCGTATTTCAGGACTATCAGGCAGCTTAATTTACTAAATTACTTAATTGTTAAAGCAATTTAGCTCAGGTTCGGCAAGAAAATAAGGTTTCTTAGTGGAAATGGGGTAAATACCTGGTTTCGGCATTTGAACGGTGAAATGGTGATTGTGCACTGTTTGCAAGAAGCGCACAGGTCTACAAGGTGGTTTGGAGTTTAGTAGCTATGGAAGGTTGACAGTTGGCAGCAGGTTTGTAGTTGAACATGCTTTGTGCTTTACATGGAAGTTAGAACATCCTTTTCATGATAAAAAACAAAAACAATGAATTTTTTGGCTTTATGTGTAAAGTCAATGATATTGGTAGGTATAATGGGAGAGTGACAGTTGGCGCCAACTAGAGGATTTAATGTTTTGTCGTGTAGCGGAGGTCGTAAGCAGAGATGGTAAATAAGGTTCATTGCACCGCTTTTCAGGAAAAGTGGTTTTGGGGGGAGGCTGCCCGATGCCATTCATCGAGCGCCACGATGTGGTGGGCTGAACAGTGAAACTGCTCACATCGAGCAGGTAAAGGTCAGCCTTCGGAGGCCGCCTGATATGAGCATCAGCTGTTGGATCTAAAGGGTTCAGATTGTATGGTGATCGGAGGTTTGATTTGATTGGGTAGTTAATGGCGAGGCCCAATGGGATATTAACTGCGGGATACGGTGGCTTAATGACATCAGGGGTGATATGATTCGAGGAACAGGTTATTAATTTATCACTGTTTGATTAATTAACCCCTTTTTGTTTGGTGGAGAGTTATGGCTCTTAATTAGTCGCGGATCGACTAATTAATCCATTTAATTAATTTACTACTAAGGTTTATATTTCAAACCATCGGGGTGGGATATTAACATATGGGATTTTAATAAAACATACGAGAAAGTGTTTTTTCTTTTTGGGAGTTAAATAAATATAATAAAATTTAAAGCTAATATGAAGTGAAAGTAGGAAAGAAAATGTGCTAAGTATGATGTATTGATATTTATTTATATATCCACATTCACACAATATAACTTAGGCTAAATGTTTTTTTGTGGGAAAAAGGGCTTTTATGTAGGGTTAATTACTTTCCCCATGCAAATGATGATTTCACCTTAGGAAAAGGTATTTTTAGATGAAATGAATGTATTATGGAGGGAGTGAATGTTGGTAAGGGGGTTTTAGTACTTAAACACTATAAGACATTGGGCCGAGGGTCCCATCCCTCCAGAAGTCAGAGAAATGCTCTGAGCCCCTTTAACTTAAGGTTTTGGGTACTTTTGTCATTGCTTATGGAAAACTAGTAAAATTGAAGGTAAAGTGAATGGGGGAATTAATCACTTGACTTTGTAAATGTTCCATCGTCATCCATACTTTACCAACTTCATGATGGAAGTAAATGATATAATCTGAGCTAAGCATTTGTCAGAATTCTGCAACCATGCAACTACTTACCCATCTACTCATCCTATCATTTTTTCTACTCTTTATTAGGGTGCACTTAAGCTGGAAAACCCTTATCAAAACATTTGTATTTTCTTTTACAAATATAAATCTATCTAAATCTATCCTTATTACATCTGGGGTCTCAGATTAAACTGTTGAGCTCCTTTTATTTCCTCTACCTATCTACTTATCTCCCAATATTAAATTGTTTGGTTACCATGGATTGTGGCATAAACAACAAGTTGCACACAATCATTATTATACAAAATGTAAAGTAGCAGTGGCATTTGGACTTGCACACTTTCATGGTCTTTTCTTTTCCTTGGGGTTCATTTTTCATCTTTTTTGACCTTTTTTGTTCCTTTTTTCCCTTGATTTTTCTTTTGGGACATACCCTCTTTACCTTTTTTATTTTTTTTGTTTTTTTACAAATATGGAAAACATTTGCAGAAAGCAAAGGTATGTACATATTATAGATTTGACCTCAACCATTCAAAAATTATGACACCTATTGGTATAGGAACATAACAGTGGCTCCACTTGGGGATGGCATTTCTTGGTGAAATGTCAAGAATTAGTAGATCAATGGCCTTCTGGATTTTTGTGATTTTACTCTGCAACTTTCACTTTACTTTGCTGCTTTATTGATATTTACTGACAGTGAAAATTTTGAAGCTTAGGGCCTTCTCTTTAGGCTTCAACTCCAAAATTTACCCTCCAATCCAAACTAAACTTTGTGAAGGATATATTATGTACATTAGTAAAATCAGTGACTGGGATATATATAGTGCTTAAGCATTTGACCATTAACTAGTCCTCCTTCTACTTCAAGACCATCCAATTCTTTAATGAAATAAGCATTATTTTCTCTAAAAGCATAAATAATGTAAGGACCTTTCCATAGGAAGTAAAACTCCCCATGTTTCCCTTTATCTTCCCTTCTTGAGTCCAATTTCAAGACTTTATCTCCTAGATAGAAATCTTCTGCCTTAGTTCTCTTGTTAAAAGCTTTCTTGATTTTCTCTTGCACAACTTGGGACCTGATGTACACTTGCTCCCTGGTTTGCTGCAAATGAATAGTCTGGTTGATCCTTCTTTGAATATCATTTGGCTCAACCTGTGCTTCTTGGAGTAATTTCATCACTGGAGTTCCCAAAGAATATGGGGAGATAGCCTCCATTCCATAGACTAGCTGATAAGGGCTGGTGCCAATAGATTTCTTTGTGGTCATCCTGTCTGCCCACAAAGCATTCATTAATTTCTTATTCCAGGTCTTCTTATTATCTTCCAACAATTTTTTAATAATATTCATTAAGATTTTATTGGATCACTCTGCAAGTCCATTTCCCTAGGGATAGTAGGTTGTGGAATGACCAAGAGTTATGTGATATTTGTTACAAAAATGATCATCCCTTTTGATTTGAAGGCTACAACATTGTTTGTGATGATTTTAGTGGGGCAACTGAATCTGGACAAAATGTTGGCCTCAAGAAAACCTATTATGACAGTATATGTGGCTTGTCTTGAGGGTATGGCTTCTATCCACTTTGTAAAATAACTTATGGAAGTTAAGATCCATCTATGTTGTGCAGAGGAAGGGGGATGAATTTCACCAATGAATTCAAGACCCCACTATTGAACTGATGTTTCAGTAGATATAGGTTTCAAAGGTAATGGCAATATTTTTCTTTTCCCTTCAAAAATTTGACATTTGTGGCATGAGGTTACTAACTTCTTAAAATCAGCAAACGGAGTGGGCCAGTAAAAACCAGCCCTCAATATCTTATCGATTGTTTTCTTCCAATAGAGATGTCCCCCACAGTCACCTGCATGAAACTCTTGCAAAATTTTATCAAATTCTTCCCTCTATAAACAATTTAGAAATATGCCTTCATGATTTTTCCAAAATAAAGCATTATCAATTATGCAAAACTTCAAAGATTTCATCTTTAAGAGCCTGCTTTTAGTCCTGGATAGCTCTGGAGGAGCTTGAAGGTTTTGTAGAATGTATATTATGTCACCATACCATGGTGATTCTATAGAGGCTTGGTTGATCTGTGGAGTTGCCATCTCCTCTTCGTTATCCAGTTCTGCAATGAAGTTTATGTCTAGGGCCTAATAGTTTGATTCAACCATGAGCTTAGCCAAACCTTGGCATTTGATCAATTTTGTAGGTTTAATTTCTGAATACTCTAATATTGTATCTATCCACTTTCCTCTCTTTCCATCAGGTCCATCCTATGTTAGAATGACCTTGACTATAACATTGGGAACATAAGCTACTATATGAGAGTACAAGATATAAACTTTGAAATCTTTAATTGCTTTAACTAGAGCAAAAGCTTGCTTTTCCATTATATTATACTTTAAAGGTGCGTATCTCAGGGCTTTACTAAAGAAGGTTATTGGCTATTCAAAACCTTGATCATTTTTCTACAAGAGGACTGCATCAATGGTGTGTTCTGAAGCAAAACAAAATATGATGAATTCCCTATCAAAAATTAGACTGATGAGGATTGGTGTTTGTGTCAAGGCTAACTTATCTTCAAATGACTTTTTAGCCTCTAGAGTCCATTTAATAGTTCAATATTTCTTTAACATATTTTTTAGTAATCTAATTAACTTAGCTAAATTAGAGATAAATCTCCTCAAAAAGTTTATTTAACCTAAAAATGCTTGAAGTTCTTTGAAGTTCCTAGGATGTGGTATCTGCAAAATGGCTTCAATTCTCATTGGGTCAATCTCGATACCATCTTTGGAGATAATGTGACCTAGTAATTTTCCTTCTTCCAACCGAAATAGAGATTTTTTAGGATTTAGAGAAATTCCATATTTCCTACATTTAGTAATGACTCGCCTAAGATGATCCAGGTATTGTAGATCTAATTTAGAGAAAACTGTAAGGCCATCAAGGTATATTACCAAGAATTCATGAATTTCTTCAGTGAAGGCTATGCCCATTTCTCTTTGAAAGGTGGACCCTGCATGTTTCAACCCAAATGGAATTTTCACATACATGAAAGTGCCCCATGGAATTTTGAATGCAGTATTTGCCTGATCATCTAGGTGGACTAGGATTTGGTTATAACCAGAGAACCCATCTAGCAGTGAGATTATAGAGGAACCTACTACCCTTTGTAATATGTTCTTCATTTTTGGTAGAGGATAGTTATCTTTAAGTGAAACTTTATTCAAATTCCTAAGGTCAACACACAGCCTAATTTCGCTAGTTTTCTTTCTTGTGGGTACCAAATTGGAAACCCAGTCTAAGACCCTCATAGGTGCAACAATCCCAGCTTCATACATTCTTTTGATCTCCATTTTAATGGAAGGTAGTAGAACAGGGTTAATTCTTCTAAGCTTCTATCTAAAAGGATTTTGATCTTCTTTTAATGGAATAGTGTGTTGTATTATGCTAGTATCATAGGATTTCAGATCCTCATAACTCCAGGCAAAAACATCCTAGAATTCTTTCAACAATTCCATATATTTTAGTTTTTTATTGGGAGGTAATGATTTTGACAATTTTATCAATTTGGGATGCTCTTTAGATCCTATATTACATTCCTCAATGTCTGATTTCAAGGGTTCCATTCTAGGCTTTTTAGGAATATCATTTGAATCAAATAAGTCCTCCAAAGGAGTTAATCCTTTGGGTAGAAAAATATCTTTAATTTTTATGACTTTAGTTTCTTCATCAATGTCTTCATCAATTTTCATTTGTTTTAGGTTTCTAATATCTGATTTTTTAAACTTTGTAGGATGAAATCTATCTATTTGATCATCTTCTAGTTTGTTAATTTCTAGTTTATCACAGCAATCGACATCTAATGTTGTGTCTGTGTCTATGTTGGCATCTACAAATTAATTATCTAAAGTTAAAAAAATGTTAATTTGCTAATCATTCTTGAATACTTGCCAGTTCTTTAAGTTTTCAGGAATAGCAGGTTTGTGCCTAACCTCAAATGTGTACTGATGGTTGGGCTAAAATGGCAGCTTGCAAGCACTAGCAAACATGGCCAAGTTGTGTGCTTGCATGTTGTGTTTTCTTGGAATGAAAAAAAGTTTTGTTTCTAAAAAGGTATTTAGTATCTCTATGATTGTTCCTCTATAAAATCCTAATCTAGGATCCCTGGTCATGTAAACAACATTATTTTTGTTTGATTACCAACTCAGAATTTCCCATAATAGAGACTCTTATGGCTCCTAACCTTTTCGTCAGTTTCAAAGCTAACAAAAGTGCTTCATATTCAACCATGTTGTTTTTGCATTTAAAGTTTAACCTGTAGGGATGACCCTCTGTATGATCGTCTTCTAAGTTATAAAGCTATACCTCTTCTCCTACTCCTAGTTTGTTAATAGACCCATCAAACTCAAGATGCCATAGGATTTCATGCTCATAATTTTCATCTGGGGTAGTGGAATCCTTCTTGACTAAAGTATCTAGGTCATCTTTTTTATCTGAAACTTCATGAATTTGGACGTTTTGATTTTCTTTTAATATTACAGTTTCTTTTGGTTCTGTTGTTATGTTGCTTGAAGTGTCTTCTTGATTAGTTTCAACTTTATAAAGTATGAAAGAATCAATATCAGAATGTACTGAATATATAGGAAAGTTTTGAGGTCTCTCCTGGGTACTCACTACATACTTCATCAGAGTCTCTCTATACAGTTTCTTGGGGTGTCCAAAGACTGATATGGTAGCATAGGACATGTCCAATTACAGAGATCCCTGGAGTTTTGCACCCCAAGATCTAGAAAACAACATACCATACTTAAGAGGTATATCATAAACAATTATGTCCATAAGTATGGTCTTGGAAGGGTACTGAACTAGGGAAATACACAAACCTTTTATAAGCCCTAAGGAATTTAAGTTGGCTTGAATCAAAGGAGAACATATCCTTATAAGGCCTAGTAATATCCAAGTTTAGCTTTTTCATTATAGACTTAGGCATAAGATTATGTGAGGCCCCAGAGTCTAACATGGAATTATGTAGGATTTTATCGTGGATGTTGAGGCTAATGTAGAAGGGTAGTATCCCTCCTTCAACTAGATTTTCATTAACATCTCGTCCGAAAATTAACTCAGGTTGGTCACAAAAAAGATTCACAGAGTCTTCATTTTCAAGGAAGTTCAAAGATTTACTAATTTGGGATCTGTAAGTTTCATGTTTAATCAATTTTGTCAGAGGCATTGAGATTTTAAGCTTTGCCACCTCTGCTCCCAAATTGAAAGGTAGAGGGGCTTTATCTGTTTGAACATTTGGAATTTTAGAGCTAAAGTTCTGAGTAGTCTTTTCTTCTTTTTCATTGTTTAGATTGTTTTTATCTGAATTTTCCAATATGATTCTTGGAGGTTGTTCCACTATTTCCTTGAGGGGGACTAAAGTGGAAGGTTGTTCATTAGATGGTTGGTTATCAGTTACATCTTCAATGGTGGGACTAGGAGGATTTTGATGTGGTCTAGAAAGGATTTGTAAGGTTTTTGTAACTTGAGGATTCTGATTTGCAGCTTTTACTTTCTTAGGCTGGTTAGGTATTAATTTTTTATTTAGATCAGGAACATCAATTTTCTTTTTGCTTCTTTAGTTGTACTGTTTATGTACCTCAAAAATAGTAGTAATACCCCTACTTATAGTCAAAGGATTCTCCTGTTTGAGTCTGTAACTGTTGAAGCAGGTAGAACTCTTGATCATCGTGAGTTAGAAAAATAGTTTATTCATCATCTAAGCCCATAAGGTTGATTTGGGTGTCTATCTCAGGGTCTCCTTGATGGGAAGTCTCAACATAAGTTTCCTGGAAAGGTGATCTAATGTTCTGATCAAACCCATTTTTACCAGTGTTTTGGTTTTGGTTGTTCCTAAAGTTTGCATTCCTTACTGGATTAGTCTGTTGGTTATCCCAGTGAGGTTTTCTTTCAATGAATTCTATTCTATCCATTAACGTTTCCATTCCTTTAGCTAAAGCATCCATTTTTGATCAAAGGGTGAAGTTTCATATTCCAAAGGTGTTCTTCTCTCGTTTCTAACCCTAGTCCTTTTGGATAGCAGATTAGCTTCTACACTAACTGCTACACTTTGCATGTCTTCAAGTGTAGGGGGATTCCTTTCTCTAAGTTGAAAAGCCATATCTGTGTCAAATCTATCTGGAAACTTAATTAGGGCTAAACTAGGTGGAGGCCTAAGGTCAAGTGGGATTGCATTTTATACGTTATTAAACCTGGCACAATAGTCTTGAACAGTTTCATTTGGTCCCCTTTTAAGGTTTTCATATTTAGATAGAATTTGAAGGGGGTTATTTTTCTTCTCCAAACTATTTAGGAATTGTTGGTAAAGGACTTCTAAACTATCTATGCTCAAAAGGGGAAAATATCTAAACCATGTTCTCACTTCTCTAGCTAGAGTTTGGACAAAGATTCTCA
Source organism: Pinus taeda (assembly GCA_000404065.3). Lineage (NCBI taxonomy): Eukaryota > Viridiplantae > Streptophyta > Pinopsida > Pinales > Pinaceae > Pinus > Pinus taeda. The sequence goes on from APFE031678696.1 coordinate 47,356, forward strand.
TTTGGACATCTCCTATGTCAATCTCATGTAGTTCAAAATAATCTGTCAGTTTTAGTGTGTTGCTGTGGTGTGTAAGTTCCAGTGCCATCAAATAAGGTAATTTTACTCTAATAATCTATTGGAAAGACACCTTGAGGTGCAAGCATTTTAAGGGGGACATATCTAAGTGCCACATCTCTAGGTTGGACAAGATTGAGAATAGGAGTTTGGGTAGCAGGAGGATTTGGGACAACAAGGGGAGTTGGTGTAATAGGGGTAATGGGTGTTTGATGGGTAGTGATGGGCTGATGGTGGAGTGAAGGTATGAATGGAGATAAGCGATGATCTTCAGAAGTGTGGGGAAAGGATTGTGAGCTAAAAGATGTTGAAGTTGACTCAGAAAGTTCAGGGAGTCTATCAGTGGTAAGGGATGACTGAGGGGAGTTCAGAAGGTTCTGCTTAATTGACAAGTTGGCTTGTTGGTTTTCAAGTTCTTTGGTAAACTCTGGATCTAGGATTGTGATCACAACTTCACTCTCAGACTTGGTTCTAAATAGAGATAGGTCAAAATTCTCGTCAAAAGGGATGTATTCAATGAATAATCACTCAACAGGGCATGAATTGGATCTAAAAAGAGGTCTAGGGCTTACTGAACTTTCCTTTCTTCTGATTATTCTTGGAATAAGGTTGGGATTTGCAAATACAGGGGGAGGATTTTGATCAGGGTTGGCCTTGGTAAGTGAGTTCTCCCTGAAGCCAGATTTCGAGCGTTTTATGATTATATTTTTCTTTTTATAAACTTTTTAAGAAATAACTTCTAATAACCCTTTAAGATGCTTAAAAATAAAAAATTGAATTCCTCAAAGGTTTATTAAAACTTAGGCTTTTGAATTCGCCATCATAGTCGCCACTATGTTATAACTCAGATTTTTTCCATAGAAGTTATCAAATAAGGAATAGTATTAGGTAACCACAAACCAATCTTTTAGACTCAAGTTCTAACCAACCTAAGTATAGAGAGGGCTCTCTCTTTATAATTTAAATTTGTTTAAATAAGATTTCAAGTTAGTTCTTAGTGTTCAGGGTTGTTTTGTTTTGATTGGGTGGTGGAATTAAGAAAATAGATGGGAAGAACAAGTATTTAGGCCACTGGACTATGGAGTCAGTCAAGAAAGGCTTAACTGGATTTTATCTATCACTAAGGTAAGAATCCATAGGGCAGGCTAGCACAACAAGAGCAAATCTACAGGTTCAAATGAATGAAAAGTCCTAACCAGGGCTAAGGGCAATGAAGAATCCTTAATCGGGATTAAGATGAGGAAAGGAAGGGTGGAAAGTAGCAAAGGGAAATGAAAAATCCTATACTATGGGCCAAAGGGGGGGTAAACTACATAAGTAAGGGGCCAATTAAGAATCCCCAGACCAAGGTAGTTTAATAGAAAACATAAATAAAGAAAACAATTAAAACATAGAACACTAAGCTAATTCTGATGATACCATTCCTTGTTTTCCTTTAAGATTTTATAAGAAACACACATGAATATTTCATAACATAAAGAGAATAAAATATTTAAACATGAGAAAATGACACTTATTTGTTCCAATTGTGAAAAAGAATCTAGTGAAATGTCCTCGGCTTTATTTCATTTCCAGTAAAACTAGTCCAGTCTTGAGTACAATAGCTCCTTGGCTCAAAAATAATATGTCTACTAAAATGTATTTTAATCCACACTAATTACTTTGATTTCTGAAGTATTTATACAGAAATTGATACAAAATATCTCATAGCTATATGAAAAATATTCTAGGAAACAAAAAATATCTTCAACACGAAGATAGAGATAGATGGAGAACTGTCTTCTAGTTGTCCCTTTTATTGTGATTATGCTAGTTGTTATGACTCGGATTTGGCTCTTGCAGTTTCTTTGTAATTTTGTGCTGGAATCACTTTCATATTTGACCTACTGATACTCTTTACCTATGCTGTTTGATCCTCTCTTACCTGTTTTACCTGGTATTTATCTTTTACTTTATAGATTTATTATAGTAACTTATAGTAAATCAGTCAAACTGGTCAACCATTCACTGTTATGTAACTTCATCCTTATCATTTTCCTATAGATTTCATCAGCCTCTGTGTACTTAACAAAATTTGGTTTGTTTGTGAATAAGTTCTTGACTTCATGTTCTATATAGAACAGATTCTCCAGGACATCATAAAGCACTTTTCCAGTGGGTAAAGTTTCACCCTTGAAGTACTAGCTTGGCTTTTGGCCAGCTTGTTTAACTTTACAACATAATCTTCCTGGGTCATCAATGTATCATGAATTACCATAGGACTGGGGAGTCCTTTTTCTCTTAAGATGCCATACTTTAGCATAAATCTATCAATGTCTATTTGTATGCTCTGACATCTTTTCTCCAAATTTAGCATTAAGTTCCTTTTGGTGAGAACCTTTTTTATTTCTATTATTGTCATTGTTCTGTCATCTATATCCAATTCATCTAGCTGATATCTATTTTTGTTGTTCAAAAAGGTGATTAACTAATTGGCTTCTTCTGGTTTATTTCCCAATCCTCCATTATCTTGTGGATTGCCTCTATAGCCATCCTGACCAATTTTGTTTGCTAAAAAATAATCTAAATAGAAGGCCAAACATCATTGATCGAATCAATGATGTTGGCCTAAAGGATTTCTCTCATGTCTCCCGATGGTTCTTGTAGCGTTAAATCCTTCTCAAAGGATTTTATCCTTTCTGCCATCCTTAGGTTCCTCTGAGTCTCTTCTTTATGTTTTATCTGTACAAGTTTACAATTGGTTTCTAAAATTACCACTTGTTCTCTGAGCTTCTTAAGCTCAGTGGCCTAGATACTCATTTCTTCCATGGCCTTGATTAGTTCTATAGTTTTCTCTATGGGTGTCTCTGTGCTGGTTGATGTACCTATGCTTGATGTAGTACCTATCACTGGAAATGTTGTTGCTGGTGGAATTGTTGGTGCTAAGGCAGCGGCCAAGGTGGAGGGAACTACTATGGAAACCGTAGGTATTATAGTCTGAGGAGCAGTGGCCAACTCACTCTGCTTGGATTGTCTCAAAATATCCAATTCTTTCTCAGTTTCCTTCAATTGGTCATTTAACTTAAGGACTAGGTCCATAAGTTCTTCCTCCTTCTGTGTTTCTAAAAATTCACTTATTTGAGGATGATGAAGAGGAGGAATCTTGAGTTGCTTCTTTAGTGCAACTATGTCATCATTTTTCTTCTTTATCAGCTGCTCAACTGCTTTAACATTCTTGGTATGATGTCCCAGCTCTATGAACAAGTGCTCTAAGGACTTTATTCTAGTGTCTTTGGCCTGAGAAGAGGCCTTTTCCAACTGGAATTGGGTTGAGATGTTGTTCAGTGAAATCTGAGGTTGGTGAGCTGCTATGGATTTGCTGGTCAATGTGGAATAGTCCATTTCTCCATTTTGTTTAAGCAACTCAATTTGCTCAATAGGATGGGTATCCTTTTCCATGACCTCAAAATTTGTCTTAATATAATCTGCCATTGAATTTGGTTGTTGAGTTGTTGGGTTCAAAAAGATCATTTGCATTTTCCCTTCTTTTATATCAAAGGTTGACGTTAGCCTTGTTTGGTTTGTTGGAGCCATCCTTAGATAATGTGCATAGCTTTGCACCTTCAACCTTTCATTCCATTCCTTGATTTCCTTGTATTTTTCTTTGATGTCTTGGCTCTGTCCTGTGGAAGCCCTAAAGGAGGATACTTGCACACTCTGTTTCCCTTTTAACATTTGATTTTGAGAGGTGGAAGGTTCTTGTGTCCCACCTGAAGGAGTTTTGTGCCTACTTTCTGTCCTCTCTGACCCTGAAATCCCTGTTGTTTCCTCGGTGTATTCTTGCTCTGCATATGGATTTTGTTAGGCCCTTATACTACTAGTGTCACCCCTTATTATTATTAGTACAAACCACTTATTATATTGATGTACCCATGTAGTGCCCCTATTGTTACTATTGTGCCCCATAGAAGCCCACTATTATTATTATTGTGCCCTTACATTATTATTGTTATGTCGGCTCTGGTTATGTTATGACCCCTTAGACTCCTATATATAGAAAGGAGGTCTTTTTCATTTGTATCATCCAAGAATTGTTCATTTATGTAATGTAAAGGAGGTTGCCCCCCTCAAAGAGGCTGAATTCTAAGCGTACTCTCTTTCTATCTTTTTTGGAGCTGGTTTCATAACATTTGGTATCAGAGCTTTGGATTCTAGGGTTTCGCTGCTCCAAACAAGTCATCGTGGAATTTTCGCTATAAATTTTTTTCTGTGACGTTTCAGAAGTCAAAAACAAAACCCATTTGAGAATACTTGGCGCTGAACTTTGGATCTGAATTTCAGAGAATTTAGTGGGATATTTTCGGAGATATGATCTGAGGAAGTTGGCCTTTTTGCAGACTCCTAAATTACACTCAAAACAGGTGACCTAGGGAAAATCGTCATAACTTTCTTTCTGAGCATCGGATTGAAATTTCGTAAGAAGGTACAAAAAGAGAACGGACTGTAGCTTTTATTTATATATTTTTCAGAGTCAAAGGTTGAAACAGTGACACGTGAAATGTCGTACAAGTTCGCTCTACTGAATTAGTCTATAATCAGGTCACTGTGGGAGATTTGGCATAACTCTTCATTGGAGAATCCAATTGGGGTTAGATTGGTGGCATTGGAAATAGGACACAGAGGACTACTACAGGTCGCAATTTTAGAACTTAAAGATCTGAAAATACATAGTTACAGTCATTTCAAGATCGTGCTCCTAAAATCAAGA
>APFE031678696.1:52861-65204 GCA_000404065.3 Pinus taeda
ATAATCCCAGACTAAGAGATGAAGGGCTTCCAAAGAACTTAATTTCTGAAGGCAGGACTGTTACATCAACTACAGCGGCTTTGTCAGAAAGACAGTTGGTTTCAAATTCTGCAATATGTCAAGGGATAGATAATTGCCAATCTATTCGTAATCCTCAATCTGAAGTGATTGGGCAGGGCACATTAAATTCTAGTGGTGATGGAAGAGCTAGTTTGCCTTCTCCGGAAGTAAAACAAGGCTCCATAAGGTCAGGTTTAACTGTTACCACATCCAGTGACCTAGCCCTTGCAGGTACAAAATTTGGTTTAGAAGTAACACAGTCCAGATTACTTGAAATGGTCTCAAGAAATAGCACACTCATGCATGGGGCCTCATTAAAGCAGGCTGATGGTTCAAGGTCCATTGCTAGTCTTCAGGTAATGAAATCTGAAAATATGACAAATGACAGTGATGCGCGTGGTGTTGCCAGAAAAGAAAGTGATGCATCAAAACGTGGGTGTAGTTCTCTTGGTACAAATATTGCAGTCACCACAGTAAGCTCTTCTCTATGCAACTATTAAGCTGGATCGAGAGTTTTCCAGGGACATCAAGTCGCAAGTAGTCAAGAACATGCTAAGCAGGACTTAAATGGTTTAGCTAATTTACTGCATGGCAAGATGCTAGCATTACATCAAAGAGGTTCTAATCTGTCTACAAATACCCCAGTGTTGGTGCATTCATCAGTTTCATCAGGAGGGCCATCTATAAAACGAGATGACGCCACAGTGCAGGCATGGATACAATCACAAAATGCACGCCCGACAGATGCAGATGCTACTTCTAGAGTCAGGTTACAGGATGCACCGAATCCTCATATGGAGCAGCTAAGAAATCGATCAATTTCAACGTATCTCATCAGGTGGAAGTACTTACCAGCAAAAGATTCCACATGGGATTACAAGAATTTTATACAGAATCATCAAGAACTACTCAAGCGTTGAGGACAACACTTTTTGAAGGAGAGGGGCATGTTAGGCCCTTATACTACTAGTGTCACCCCTTATTATTATTAGTACAAACCACTTATTATATTGATGTACCCATGTAGTGCCCATATTGTTACTATTGTGCCCCATAGAAGCCCACTATTATGATTATTGTGCCCTTACATTATTATTGTTATGTCAGCTCTGGTTATGTTATGACCCCCTCCTATATATAGAAAGGAGGTCTTTTCATTTGTATCATCCAAGAATTGTTCATTTATGTAATGTAAAGGAGGTTGCCCCCTCGAAGAGGCTAAATTCTAAGGCGTGGATCTCTCTTTTCTATCTTTTTATGAGCTGGTTTCATAACAGATTTAACCTCTGCCTCTTAGCATAGGTTTGGTCAATAGGCCTACTGGAGGGAGTGGTCTCCTCTCTGTCTCTTTTAAGGTTCATTTCCTCATTAAGAGGAGTCTGCAAAACATGAGGATTTCTCATGATTTGTTCAGGTTGAGAAAGCTGCTCTGAAATTCCAGGCTCTTCAGATTCTTTTAGCTGTTCTGAAAGCTCTAGTTGTTTTCATGGCCCTGCTTGTTCTAAAGACTCTAGTTTTCCTGATGGTCCTACCTCTGTTGATGGACCTGCTTCTTCTATCTGCCCAATATGGCCCTGTGCTTGTCTCTAAGACCAAGACTCCCTTGGAACATGTACAAAGGAATCCTCATCAAGTCTTCTATATAAGTCCATTAATACATTATCAACAACAACCTCTGTACTATCTCAATCTCTCAAAGTGCCTTCCACCCATTCAGTTTGATTAACATATTATTCAATCTCAGGGATTATTTGGTGGATGTAAGGAGATAGTTTACTCTTTTGTCTCCTATTACAAATGAAGTTGTAGGGGTCATAGGTCCACATGAAACTCTATTTGAGTTTGAATCTTTGGAGGATTTCATCTGCCTCCTTTCCTGCTTCTCTACTATTACAAATGAATGGGCCCAATTGATCTTTTATTCTAAGTTGGGCTTTCTTCTTGGCTTTTACAAAGTGCACCTCATCTGAATTTATCATTTGTATGTAGTACTCCAGAGCAAATAATCTCATGGCGAGGTACTTTGGCAATTTTTAAGGTGGCAATTCACATCCATAAATTCTGAATTCAGTATGGTTTTGGTACAAGTACCAATCCCCTACTTCGCGCTGCTTTGACAATTGTAGGACCCTCCTGATGTGTGCACTGATTCTGGGTGGAAGGCTCCCTAGCAGCATGGTTGTCATAGGATAAACAAATAGGTCTATGAAGTCTATGTAGGAGTATTGAGAATCAAATTGATGAATCAAAGAATTCCATAAGATCACTGATCTAGGGTTTCCTATGGTATCTAGCTTTTGGAGGGCAATTGGAAACCTATCAGCTTGGTGGTACAAGAATAAATGATATAGAACTAAGGAATACTTAAACACTCTTTCATTTTCCAACCTCATGAATGGATCATGCATTATGTCAACTATAAACTTTGCATAACCAAATATGATGGCTGGTGGTTGGCCAGGAGAGTAGATTGACATGATGGATAATATGATCTCATCAATAAATTCACTAAAGGTGTAGCCTAGTATACTGGATATCATATCTTTGACCAAGGCTCGAGAATATAGTCCATAGATAAGGAGGAGGGTCCTTCAGGATATACTATTCTTCTCTGATAATATTCTGGAATAGCTGGGCTAGTCTAATTGAAGTGATTGTAGGGTATCTGTTTAGCATATCTCCAGTGGAAAGAGGGGTTAGGCTTTGGCTTGGCTACAATTGAGGCATCTGGTTAATGGATTTAGCAGTGATAGTAAACAGAACAGACTAGTCGGGAGTTCTTACTGCCCTCTGGATAGGATCATATTTCATGTGTCAGTAATGTACAATTTATGGGAATACACGCACTCTGGGGAACCGGTACTTAGGCAAACCTGATTCCCAAAGTCCAATGGAGTCAGCTTGGTTCAGGTACTGGTCTCTCTACTTGCAAAAGAGTTTTAAAGGGGATTTTGAGATAGAGGTATTTTTATTTTGGAAGTCCTTGTCTGCAAGGGGAAGGTGGCCTAAATCCCTATGGGGAGTTGTAATGGGCATGATATTCAGTGCAACTGAGGCTTCCATACTTGGTTCTTGTGGAATCAAGGACAGGGCAAAGAGTTTCAGGGAAATTGGAAACAATTGGTCTATTTCAACATATTTCAAGACTACCAGGCAACTTAATTTACTAAATTACTTAATTTTTAAAGCAATTTAGCTCAAGTTTGGTAAGAAAACATGGTTTCTCAATGGAAATGGGGTAAATACCTAGTTTCAACTATTTGAATGGTGAAATGGTGACTATGCACTATTTTCAGGAAGCGTACAGGTCTACAAGGTGGTCTGGAGTTCAGCGGTTGTGGATGGTTGACGGTTGGTAGCAGGTTTGCAGTTGAACATGCTCTGTGCTTTACATGGAAGTTATAATGTCCTTTTCATGATAAAAAAAACAAAAACAATGAGTTTTTTGGCTTTATGTGTAAAGTCAATGATATTGGTGGGTATAATGGGAAAGTGACAATTGGCACCAAATAGAGGATGTGATGTTTTGTCGTGTAGTGGAGGCGGTAAGCAGAAATGGTAAGAAGGATTATTTGCATTACTTTTTGGGGAAAGTGGTTTTGGGGGTAGGCCGACCGATGCCATTCATTGGGTGCCACATAGCGGCGGGGTGAATAGTGAAACTGCTCACATCGGGCGGGTAAAGGTCGGCCTTTGTAGGCCACCAGATATGACCTTCAACCATTGGATTTGAAGGGGTCAGATCGTACGGTGATCGAGGGTGTGATTTGACCGGGGATTAATGGTAGGGCTCGACGAGATATTAACTGTGGGTTAGGGCGACTTAATTATCGGGGGTGATATGATTGGAGGAACAGGTTATTAATTTATCATTGTTTGATTTATTAACCCCTTTTTGTTTGGTGGAGGGTTATGGCTCTTAATTAGTTGCGAATCGACTAATTAATCCATTTAATTAATTTACTACTAAGTTTTATATTTCAAATGATCGGGGTGGGATATTAACATATGGGATTTTAATAAAACATATGGGAAAGAGTGTTTTCTTTTTAGGAGTTAAATAAATAGAATAAAAGTTAAAGTTAATATGAAGTGAAAGTAGGAAAGAAAATGCATTAAGTATGATGTATTGATATTTATTTATATATCCACATTCACCCATTATAACTTAGGCTAATTTTTTTTTTGTGGGTTTTTGCAGGAAACTGGGTTTTATGTAGGGTTAATTACTTTCCCTAGGCAAATGATGATTTCACCTTAGGAAAAGGGATTTTTAGATGAAATGAATGTATTATGGAGGGAGTGAATGTTGGTAAGGGGGTTTTAGTACTTAGACCCTATAAGTCATTGGGCCGAGGGTCCGGTCCCTCCAAAAGTCAGAGAAATGCTCTGAGCCCCTTTAACTTAAGGTTTTGGGTACTTTTGTCATTGCTTGTGGAAAATTAGTAAAATTGAAGGTAAAGTGAATGGGGGAATTTATCACTTGACTTTGTAAATGTTCCATTTTCATCCATACTTTAGCAACTTGATGATGGAAGTAAATGATATAATCTTAGCTAATCATTCATCAGAATCCCGTAACCATGCAACTACTCACCCGTCTACTCAACCTACTATTTTTTCTACTCTTTATTAGGGTGCACTTAAGCTAGAAAACCCTTATCAAAACATTTTTCTTTTCTTTTACAAATAGAAATCTATCTAAATCTATCCTTATTACATCCAAAGGCTCATATTAAACTGTTGAGCTCCTTTTATTTCCTCTACATATCTACTTATCTGCCAAGATTAAACAGTTTGGTTAAATTTTATTCTCTATCTCTAAGCATGAAATTCAAAACATGGAATAACCAAGATTAAACTGTTTGGTTACCATGGATTGTGGCATAAACAACAAGTTTCACACAATAATTATTATACAAAAAGTAAAATAGCAGTGGCATTTGGACTTGCACACATTCATGGTCTTTTCTTTTCCTTGGGGTTCATTTTTCATCTTTTTTTGACCCTTTTTATTCTTTTTGTCCCTTGATTTTTCTTTTGGGACATACCCTCTTTACCTTTTTTAATTTTTTTGATTGTTTACAAATATGGAAAACATTTGCAGAAAGAAAAGGTATGTACATATTATGGATTTGACCTCAGCCATTCAAAAATTATGACAACTATTCATATAGGAACATAATAGGACCTTCCCATGGTCAATCTAGATGAGGGAGCCCATGATCCTCTTCTAGATGAATTTGTTTATCTGATTGACTCAAATGATCCTTGGTATGGATACATTCTTGTTTACCTCCAAGAACAATGATTCTTCCCTGATACCTTGTCAGGTGACCATCTTCGCATCCACCACCAAGCTCGACACTATTTAGTGATGAATTATGGTTTGTATTGTCATGGCGTTGATACAGTTCTTTGACATTGCCTCTCACATGAAGAGGTAGAACATGTTTTAAATGACTGTCATGCTGGAGCATGTGGAGGTCATATTTCTAGCATGGATACTACCTAGAAAATTCTATGCACAGGATACTACTAGCTGACCTTGTTTAAATGTTGTATTAAGGCAGTCTAGTAGTGTCATCCTTGCCAAATATTTACCAAGAAAATGTGTGCACCATCGCCCCCCTACACCTGATTATCTCTTTCGGTCCCTTTGCCAAATGGGGTATTGACTTCATCACATGCAAGCCCACTTCCTCTGATGGACACAACTACATTATTGTCATTGTGGACTTGTTGGGAGTGGGATCCCCCAAGGACAATTTTGGGGCTAAAAGCCCATGTTTGAGTTAAATTTTGTAATAAAATGGTAAAGTCTCCACATTTTGTGGTCATGGATCATGAAGGTGTTATGTGTCATAAAGGGTAGTTTTCCCTTAGTTTTGTAAAGTAAAGTCGGCTGTAAGAGATCCACCCATGGTCCACGGACCATAGGATTGTATAAAAAGAGCTAAGCTCTAAGTATTTTTAGAGACATGACATAGAATGATGAATAATGTAAGAGAGTCGAAGCTCTGAAGTAGGAAGTCTAAGTCTTGGGTTGTAGCATAGGTACAGGGTCTGCAGCCGAGTGCGTAGAGGCCTAGGATAGAAGTCCGTAGCTGAGTGTGCGGACCCTTGCAGTTGAGTGCACAGGGTGGATAGAGTTTGTAAACACTTGGAAGATATTAATAGAGAAAGATATTATGAAATTTCTGTGTTTTTGTTCTATTATTGCATCTTGATATGTTATGTATGAATTTCCTTTATTATGCTTATATGATGCATGAATGAATAAAAATACATTGGATAAATGAACACGATCAAGGATATCTGTTTACACAATGTTAACTTTAATGATATGATAAGATAAGTAAATCACTGAAACTAATTGGGGAAACTGCATAGCAAACTGCCATAGTAGCGTGAAAGTACCTGAGCAACAGGTTTGATTTGCATGAAGGTCGATGGTACCCTTCTATGGAGGTATTAAAGACCAAAATAAAGGGCTCGTATTACTAGCCATAGAGTGAAGTGACCTACACAAAGGCAGGGATAGAAGGAATCAGACGACATCACAACCATCTCAGGGTGCAGAAACTTGGTTCCAACATCCCCCATACTACTTTGGGTGAGACTTTGGTCCGCGTTTTGTAGGTTGATGCCGAAAGGGCCAATAGTGTAGGGATTTGTTTAGCTAATTAACATTCAACCTAGGCCAGGCCCCCTCAAGCCAACAAATGGTTCTGTTGTCAGGACCAGAATTTGTATAAGAGAAGTGCGATGTCATATCAATGGAATCCAACTAAGAAGGAGATCGGAGATTGGTTGGATATGAAGATCCATGAATTTGTGGCACAAAGGAATAGAAACCTATGACTGACAAAGGAACAATGGTTGGACACATATCTATACATAGAGATCCACAAGATCTTTTTCCGTTCCTTCCCAATTGAGCTATATGAGTGGATCATGAAGCGACTAGATAGCCAAGGAAGGTGGAAACTTAAAGGTCCTATTGTTTGAACCCCGGAGCTAATATAGAAATTAGAAGCATCTGACGACAAGATCACCCACACTGTCGATCATTGGCTCAATTGCGTCATAGGAGGATTTGTGACAGAATTCACGGTTGACACCTCAGTCAGCTACAACGAGGTGGAGTGGCATTTTTTCCAAGGACTGTGAGGTAAGTACGTGAAATATTTGAATACTTGGATTAAAATGCTATTATGAAAAAAACAAGTTATATATCTACCATGATGTTCGATACTATGTGAAGCAGAAAAAATTACAGGAACGAAGGTAAAGAGGGTCCAAAGTATAGTCCATTGGCTTCACCTCCATGAGGTGGCAAGGAAGAAATAGCAAAGGTTTCTTCGTGAAGTTCTATCCATTTAATAAGACAAGAATTCCTGCAAATATCACCTCCACTCACACCACCTTCGACCTCACCACCATCACCTCCAACTTCACCCATACCACCTCCACCTCCACCACTATTCAGTATGGCAAATACAGTGAAGATGCATTTGTTCAAAGGCTTGGGAAATGAGGACCCAAACCAATTCTGGTTCATTGTAAGGGATGTATGGGAATCTTAAGGTGTTATAGATGATCATATAAAGAAGGAAACATTGGTTAGTGCTCTACAAGATCGTGTGAAAAGCTAGTATATTAAGTACTCTAATGATAACCTAAATGTTGGAGTGGTAGACATCCAGACAACATTGAATAGAGAATTCAATAGGGCTAAATCTGAGGTGTAGTCACTTGTGGGATTCAAAGAAATCACGATGCAGCCAGGCGAGATCCCTTGGGAACTAGATCAAAGGTTGAAATGTATAATCCATGAAGCCAACATGAACCTAATAGACAAAAAACATCGCGAGTGGTTTGTTGCTTCACTTCTGCCACACTTAAGGGTTACGTTGTCGCAACAGAAGATAACCACTTAGGTGGAGGCCTTGGAGATTTCCATGAGACTACATGAAACTCAGATGCAAGATACAAATATACGATTTTAGCAGATCCATGTGTAGTTGAAGAATTTGTGCCTTGAAATGCAAAGTCTGAAGCAAGACAAGATGGTTCAACCAGAGGTGTGTGAGGAGGTATGGTGCTTGAAATGCAAGAGTTAGGGGCATGACAAGGACCATGTTGGGTCCCTCTAATACTAGTGATTACCCCATTACTATTGTAGTTGTACCCCTTAGTAATATCGTTGTGCCCCTATTATCCCCATATTGTTATTACTGTGCCCCATAGAATCCCTCTATTGTTATTCTTGTGGCTTTATATTATTATTGTTAGGTCGGCTGGGTTATATTGTGACTCCTTAGACTCCTATATATAGAAAGGAAGTTTTGTCATTTGAATCATCCAAGAATTGTTCATTATGTAATGTAAAGGAGGTTTCCCCCACGAAGAGGCTGAATTCTAAGGCGTTGATCTATCTTTTCTATCTTTTCTTAAGCTGGTTTCATAACATTTGGTATCAGAGCCTTGGATTCTAGGGTTTCGCTGCTCCAAACAAGTCATCGTGGAAATTTTGATATAACATTTTTTCTGTGACATTTCAAAAGCTAAAAGACAAACCCATTTGAGAAGAAATCGCACTGAATCTCGGGTCTAAATTTCAGAACTGTTCGCACTATATTTGTAGAGATATGATCTGAGGAAGTTGTTCTTCTTGCAGACTCCTGAATTTCATTCCAAACAGGTCATCGTGGAATTTTTGCTATAAAATTTTTTCTGTGATGTTTCAGAAGCTAAAAAAGAAAACTCATTTGAGAAGAAATCGTGCTGAATCTCGGGTCTAAATTTCAGAGATGTTTGCACTATATTTGCGGAGATATGATCTGAGGAAGTTGGTCTTCTTGCAGACTCTTGAATTTCATTCTAAACAGGTGACCTGAGGAAAATCTTCATAACGTTCTCTCTGAGCATCTGATTGAAATTTCGTAAGAAGGTACAAAAATAGGAAGGACTGTAGTTTTCTTTATATATTTTTCAGAGCCAAAGGTAGAAATAGTGACTCGTGACACGTCGTACAAGTTCGCTCTACTAAACTAGTCTATAATCAGGTCACTGTGGCAGATTTTGCATAACTCTTCCTTGGAGAATCCAATTTGGATCAGATTGGCGACATTGGAAGGAGGACACGGTGGGCTACTGTAGGTTGTAATTTTAGAATTGGATGATTTGAAAGTATAGAGATACATCAGAGTCAATATCGAGCTCCTACAAAGTGAAAAAAGGTGTGTAGATTCTTGTAAATTTTTGTTTAAGATTGGTTTGAAAATTTATTTTGAAGGAATTTCAAAGGGCATAGTAGAACATTATTATCGATAACGGATGCCTCGAGGAAATAAAATGGACCCTAATTTTGGATCGAAGACCCACCACATTCCAAAAATTGATATGAGGAAGTTTGATGGCAAGGATCCCGCAACATGGATATTACAAATGGAGCAATTTTTCGATCTCAATAATGTGCAAAAGACACAAAAGGTATGTATTGCAACTTTATATTTGGAACCAAATCAGTTTGTATGGTATCAATGGATTTACTCTCGTAAACAAATTATCACTTGGGTGATTTTTATGGAAGAATTGACAGCACATTATGAGGATACAAAAAGAAACACTTTTTTTAGCCAATTGATAAGTCTCAAACAAAAGGGTTCAATAATGGAGCACATTGAGGAGTTCCAAAAATTGAACATAAAGGTAAAAAATATTCCAAAGGAGCATAGGATTGATGTGTTCATAGGGAATTTAAAGGATAATAGCCAACATGATGTTCGCCTTTGGGAACTTGACTCATTAGAGAAGGCATTTAGGTTAGCCAGAAAAATGGAAAGCAAAATTATGGCAACCAAAAAGCATACCACTCACAACTATAAAGATGGAAGTGTTGTTGCCCCTAGTCTTCCACAACCTATAAGGTTGACACCACAACAATTGGAAGAAAAAAGAGCAAAAGGGCTTTGTTACAGTTGTGATAGCAAATACACTAAAGGTCATAAGTGTGCTGAGAAGAAATTATTCTACATAGATTGTGAAGAGGAAGAAGAAAAAGAGCAAGAAAGGTTAAAAGAAGAGGATATACTCGAGGAAAAAATCCTAGATAAAAAAGAAATGAATCCAACCATATCTTGTAATGCATTGGCAGGAATTACCACTCCTCAAACCATCAATATAGAAGGACAAATCAAGAAGAAAAAGGTAATAGTGTTGATTGATTCAAGAAGTACCAACAATTTTATTCATTGTAAGGTAGCAAAAGAACTGAATTGCTTCTTATATCCAGCACCAGAGTGTCAAGTAATGGTTGCAAATGGAGGAACAATAAATTGCTTCGGAAAGTGCCATAATATCAAGATATCCATGGGAGAATATGTATTGACTAGCCCAATGCTTTTCATTGCAATGGGAGGTGTTGATGTTGTACTAGGAGTCTAATGGATACAATCCCTGGGTACAATAGCTTTTAATTTTCAAGAACTTTTCATGAAATGTTTTGTGGAAGGAAAGGAAGTGGAATTAAAGGGTATTGCAGGAAACCGAGAAAGATAATTAGCTCTAACAGTATGACAAAGCTTCTAAAAAAGGAACAAAGAGGTGTAATTGCACAATTATGTTTGCTAGATATTCCCATATTGGAATCATCTATTTCTCCAGATCTCCAAAAAGTCTTGGACAATCATTCCAAGGAATTTGAGACTCCCAAAGGTCTCCCACCTATTCGTGATCATGATCATGCTATTCATCTGATTCCAGGAAGTGTTCCTCCAAACATCATGCCGTACAGATATCCCTATGTCCAAAAGAGTGAAATTATACATATGGTTGCAGAACTGCTAGAGGCTGGTATAATTCAACCAAGTCAAAGTTCTTTCTCTGCTACAGTAGTCTTGGTGCACAAGAAGAATGGATCATGGTGCATGTGCCCAGATTATAGGGAGCTCAACAAGCTCACTATTAAAGATAAGTTCCCCATTCCTGTCATTGATGAATTACTCGATGAATTGCATGGATCAATTTACATCACCAAGTTGGATCTTCGTTCAGGATATCATCAAATCAGAATGAAGATTGAAGACATTCCGAAAACAACATTTAGAACTCATGAGAGTCATTATGAATTTTTGGTCATGCCTTTTTGGCCTTACCAATGCACCTTCAACATTTCAAGGTTTGATGAATTCAATTTTCAAACCATTCCTTAGAAAATTTGTGTTAGTATTTTTTGATGATATACTAATCTACAGCAAGTCTTGGAAGGATCATGGTGAACATGTTGACAGGGCTACAACTATTGGAGGAGAAACAATTATATGCAAAAAGATCCAAATGTTTCTTTGGAGTACAAGAGGTGGAATATCTGGGTCATATTGTATATCATGAAGGAGTTAAGGTAGACCCTAGCAAAATTAAAGCCATTAAGGAATGGAAAATTCCCACATCCATAAAGCATCTACCAGGATTTCTCGGGTTGATAGGGTATTATCTCAAGTTTGTTAAGAATTATGGGAGAATAGCAGCACCTCTAACAACATTATTGAAGAAAGATGCATTTTCATGGACTACAGAAGCAACAAAGGCATTCGAACATCTTAAAGAGGTAATGTGCCAAGCACCGGTCTTAGCTACACTGGACTTCACAAAAACCTTTATTGTGGAATGTGATGCTTCAGGAAATGGAATTGGTGCTGTTTTAATGCAAAGATGAAAGACCCATTGCTTTTGAAAGTCGTCCAATCAAGGGAAAGTTTTTACACAAAGCTATTTATGAGAAGGAAATGTTGGCAATACTCCATGCACTTAAGAAATGGCGACCCTACCTATTGGGAAGACACTTCAAGGTAAAAAGATCATGACAGCCTTAAATACTTTTTAGAACAAAGATTATCCTCTGAAGAGCAACAAAATTGGGTCACAAAGATGTTGGGTTATGACTTTGAAATCGTCTACAAAAAAGGGAAGCAAAATATGGTGGCAGATGCACTCTAGAGAAAGGATGAGGATGTGGAAGCATTGTTGTGCGTCATTTCTATTATCCAACCAGATTGGATAAATGAAGCAAAGGAGGAATGGAAGAATGACAAAAAAGTGTGGCCACTTATTCAAAAGTTACAACAAGATTCTAGTACGTCTGATACATTTAGTTGGCAAAATGATTCATTATGGTACAAAGATTGCTTATACCTCTATAAGAATTCCTAGCTAAAACAAAAGATTCTTATGGAATTGCACACTTCTCCCTTAGGAGGGCACTTAGGATTTTTAAAAA
>APFE031678697.1:17142-92677 GCA_000404065.3 Pinus taeda
TATGCAATCTTTCCTAGGACAGATAAATTTTTTCAAAATATTTGTCCCTGACTTTTCATGAATTGTTTTGCCTATTCAATCCATGATTAAGAAAAAATCTCTTTTTAAATGAGGACACACAGAGCATGAAGGCTTTGATTTGATTAAACAAGCGATCATAAATGCTCCCTCTTTGGCAACTCCAAATTTTTCTAATCATTTCATTTATATAATTTTTCTTCTGAGAAATAATGTGTAGCTATATTAACACGGGTCAATGATGATAAAGCCGAAGCACCAATTTCTTTATTTAGCTCCAATTTATAAGGGGTCGAAATGAACTATTCAGATGTTGAAAAACAAGCCTTTGTTGTTTTCAAATCCATAAGTAATTTCAAACTCTTCCTCCTCAAAACCCACACAAAGGTAGTAGTACCATTCTCAGTAGTGAGAAAACTATTAATACAAAGGGATGTAGGTGAGAAGAGGGAAAATTGGGTAACGGCACTGCAAGAATATGACATTAAAATCAAACCAACTAAAATTGTAAAATATCAAGGTTTCTGCATAATGTTAGTAGGAGCATCTAACTTATCAGAGCTACAAGATTCAGGTGACGATATACAACTATACGAGGTAAGCCTTAATGACACTAAATCTAGATATGCTAGTATCATCTTTTACTTAAAAAATGGGTATTCCCCTCCACAACTAAGTTACCAAAGGAAAAGGGCTTTGAGGCTAAAAGCTAGACAATACCAACTCATCAATAATGTGTTATTTAGAATAAATTATGATTATTTTTTTCTTAGATGTCTTGAAACATCTGAGGCAGAAAAGGTTTTACAGGAACTCCATGATGGACCAGTTGGTGGACGTTTTGGAGGGGATACAACCACACATAAAATCCTGCATGTTGGCTATTATTGGCCAACCCTATTCAAGGATGCACACAATTATGTAAGGAAATTTAAAGTTTGTCAAATAGTTGCTGGCAGACAGAGGAAACCACATTACCATTGCAACCAATCAACATCGAACATCCATTTGAACAATGGGGACTCGAAATAATAGGTGAGTTCATTCCTCACTCCTTTAAGCCACATAGATACATTCTTATAGCAACTAATTACTTCACAAAATGGGTGGAATAAATTCTACTTAAGGTAACTAATTCTGAAAACATCATTGAATTCATTGATCAGTTTATTATTACTAGATTTGGTCTAGAATTTGGCCTTATGTTTGATAATGCATCTTATCGTTTAGGCAATGTTATGACAAAATTTTCTCTTAAAAGAGGTTTTAAACTTAAATATTGTGCTAACTATTATCCTTAAGGAAATGGGTTAGCCAAATCTCCAAACAAAATCTCATAAGAATTATTAAACGAACTGTTGATCAAAGTTAGAAAAACTGGAATATGTCTTTGATATTTGCTCTATGGTTAGATCAAATAACACAGAAGGTCTCCATAGGCACTTTTCCTTTTAATTTCGTCTATGGGAAATAAGTTATCATTCCAACAAATGTAGTTATTCCCTCGCTATCCCTAGTTCAATTTATTGAAGAAACTCCTTCCTCTTCTATGCAAGTGAGACAATTGCAAATCCTTAAGTTCGAAGAAGAAAAGAAAAAGGCCAAAATTTCACATGCACATCATCAATAGTTAATCAAATCTTCCTTTGATTCTAATTTTGTAAGTGCAAAATCCTTTCAGCTTGTAGACATGGTATTGAAATGGGATAAAGCACATGCGGAAAAAGTAAGCATACCAAGTTCCAACGAATGTGGCTTGGCCCATTTCAGATTGTGGAACATATAGGTCCATCAACCTTTTTATTACAAGATTTATCAGGCAAGAGAGAATATCTACCTGTTAATGGGCATATCCTTAAGAAATCCTTTTCATAGAAGATCACCTCTTCTATTCCTTGTATATTATTGTCTTTACTTTTTAGGAAAAATAAAAGTTGAGTAGCATTTACTTTTGGCTTTACAAATAATAGTCTCTTTTATATTTTGACTTTTCTCCTGTATAAGTAAATATGGTTAAGAAGATGACTTTCGCATTTGAAACATGGGTTAAGTTTTATTGCTTTGAAATTTCTTGTTCTCTGTCGAAGTTATTTGTCTTTTGCTAAACCTCGACTTTATAAAGAAACCTTTTCTCTACCATCAATCAAGAAAAGTATCTTCAACAAAGAAAAAGTCTCTCTACAGAAAAGTATCTTTAACTCTATAATTTTCATCTAGAAACTCTTAAAGAGTCAATGATTCTCCCCTTCTAGTAAGCTTTCATCCTCAGAGTGTAATTATAAAATATGCTTAAACTTAAAGGATAAGAGGTCTCATCAAGAGCTGACTTACCATGATCGTAGGGAAATTACTAGCTGACATTACCAATACTGCATATCAAAAGGGGGTAATGGCTTGAGATTGCATCAATCAAAAGACAAGGGGTCTCATCAAGAGCCAACTTGGTCAGCTAAGTTACAACCAATGAATGGCATTGTCAACTTTGGTCACCAAACCAAGACAATGGCTTTAAGGAGTAAAATCAAAATTTTAAAGAAAAGAGAATTGTTCAGAAAAGCAAGTATATAAACCTGAACTTATCTTTAAGGATTGCATTCTTATCTAGATGGGATACTGAATCATTTTTGGTTAAAAGGTAACCCTACCGAGGCTATGGACGCTTGCTGGCTCTACCTATGACAATTGAGTACACCTAAAAGTTGATTTGTGAGAGTCCCCATGTTTTTATCTTTAAAACTAAGTAATGACTGATGTAGACAAAGCAACTTTCATATCGAAAAGAATGATCAAAAGAATGGTAATTAGGTAGATGTTGTTTTTGTGATTCAGAGTAATGTTACTTATCTTATATTTTGTGTATCTTTATTTTTCTAAACTATCTTTATTTTAATTTCAAAAAACTATCATAGATAACTGGTTCTTCCAGCGAATCGCCAATTTTTGTGTTGTTCAACAACCCCCCTATTTGTTAACATAATAACTAACATTCTATTAATAAATGGGGTCCCTTAAAAATTCCTTCCAAAAAATAAATTTAACATTTAGACATTTTCTTGTTATTTTTTTTGGAATAAAGCAAGATATCAAGATGAAACCCTTTGAAAAGCTAGAAGATGCTTGCCTTTTCACATATCGCAAGATCAAGCGTATCAAAAGCCCTGTTAACAACCAAAGCTCGTGGAAAAGCAATCAAAGGGGATTACCGTGCTTAACCTTGAAACTATTAGACTTTTCATTTTGAACTAAGTCCTCAAAACGTTTCTTATTAAAGTAAGGCCCACATCGCATATCACTACTTGCAAAGAGAGAATCTTCACAAAGTATATTTAACCATGCGAAATGCGATATTTAAATGATGCATTCACCCTTATCACATCGCATTGGAAACCCTTAAGAAAGATCTGAAAACTTATCAACCCTATGATATTGAAAAATGTGATGGGACCCCGGAACTGATTGCCAATTATGTTATAAAAACACTCAAGTCCATTGCGTGACAAAGAAAGGCTTTACAAAGAAAATCCTGTCAAATAATCTATGATTTGAAAACTAATAAAGAATGTCCCACATATCGCATATCACAGAAACCAAAGGAATGGGAAATAAAGCGCACACACGAAATGCGATCTGTGACATTGCATCGCAAATTGCAAAGTTGGCATTTTTGCAGATAAAAATATCACCACCCAAATAAGTTTCTTTCCCAACTTACAATGCAAAACACTAATGAGCAATAAATCTATGGATAGGAAACCATTAGTGGACATTTAGTACAGGTTAATGGCATTTATGTTTGAAAAGTTTTTCGACATGATACAATATCTTCTCCTTGCGTTTAATAAAAACTCCTTTCTTGTCACCTTTTCAAAATCATCTGTATCATTCATTCATATGTTCATTTTTACTTGTGTCTATCTGATAGCTTTTGCTTTGATCCATTTTCAGGAACAATCTACAACAAGAGTTGTTGGGAGCAATGGACAAGAGAGGAAAGGTAGCTGTGTTTGAAAAATCAGAAATGATCCCTCTGTTCTCTAACACTACGTGTAGTAGAGATGGAGGAACCTCAACATGGGAGGCCATGTATGATTTATTATAAGAAGAGAAACCAAGACCTCTGGTAACAAAGGCCACAGCTGATGGTCATATTTCCTCTGATGCCTCCTTCTTCGAAACAACATAATCATTTCTTCACCCCATAGCCATGAGGCCTAAGATAATTCCATATACAAATATGGTTAAGTGGATAATCGATCAGGTGGACATCTTAGACAGAGAATTCAAGAATAGCATGAAAGAGGTTATGGGATCCTTTTCACTGGACAGTCTGTGACTTATGTACAATCTACCAGAGCCACAGAACCTCTGCAATAAATAGTTCCTTGAAAAATTTTCTAAGGAGAATGAAGACCCAACAGATGTCACATGAACCTAGACTGAAAACGAAGGCAAGATAAAAAAGGATAAGATGGCTATGTATTTTACAACATCTGTCTCTCCCCCTCATAGTTTAGCAACAAACATGCTATGTAGAATGTTTAGCAAGCCCAATAGTACTAAATTTTCCCCAAAATGGTTGTCATTAAGAGATGTAGCTGTAAATGCAACAATAATGAATTGGCCCCAAGTTTTGCCTGATAATTTGGCAATAGCCATAATGGAGTATAGGAGAAAGAGGAGTATCTCTTCTAGGGTTTACCCTCCATTTTTCATGAGTGCCTATATAATGGATATTATCTATTTTGGTTCCAAATTTCCTATCATGGGATGGAAGTGGACTGTCCAAGACTCGCTTCCTATCCATATATATCATAAGAGTATGTGGGAATCTCAGTTTCACCACCATTGTTACAAAATTTGTCAAGGAGTTATGCTGCCTATTCATAAAAGGGTCTACAACAGGAATGCCCCTAAATTTTCTAGAGAAGATGAAGTAGATATCCTACCTGTAGCCAAATGGTTTGGGGAGGAGACATTTACATATATCAAAGTATTCAGGAGCATTGCTTCAATGCATTTCCTACCATACTATGTCCCTGATAAGTTAATGGCTAGGGAGATAGCCTACAAACAATAGGGGAAGGTGGGCTGAGCAAAGGATTGAAGGAACAGAAAAAGTCCATTTGGCTTACATTTTTGTTGCAATGTCATGTGTTTGCACTACACGATTTTGGACATGCATGCAAGGAAGAAGAGATTATGAAATCTCTTAAATTGGATACATTCCCAGGAAGACAATATGGCCCAAATGGAATTGGCAAAGACTTCACTAATATGGTGAAAGTGAAACCATTCACACATGAGGAAGATGCCTTCGATGACCTCTTCCTACAAAAATAGACGTTTTCACTTTTTTCCCCAGATGATCTTGAAGCCTTCTGTGAATATAGGGAAAGGAGATTATTACAGGTCCCATTGGACCTGCTATAGATTGAACCAATAAGGGAGCCAACTCCTAGTGTAAGCTTAGATGAAAGCTCCAGAGAAAATTCCAAAGAGAATTATGAAGTACAGTCCCAGGAAAAATATACTCATGGGTCAGAGCACTCACAAATACAGTCTCAAAATGGGGGAAACAAAAACAGAGAGTCCAAAAGGAACACAACCAGAACCACATAAAAAGTATCTGAACAAACCTTGACAAAGAAATAGGCTAAAATTCCCTCTACTTCCACTCAATCGACTAAACCCCTAGTTGTTGATTTAGAAAAATAAATGGGAGAATTTTAATAAGAAGCTCCATACATAGGAACAAACATCTGAGATACAGAATCCACATCACAAATCAACACAAGAAATTACAGTGGAGAAATCTGTAGGCACTCAGGATGTGGAGCTCATTCCTACCACCCCCACTTCTAAAATTATTTTGAGAATTGAGAAAATTCCCCCATTAGATGTGTTTTATAGTCCTATCCATAAAGTTGTCATCAAAAGGTAGAGGAAGAAAAGAAGTTAGATGTTGTAGCTATTACCACTCCCGACAACGAACCAATGGACATTGTCAGGAAAGATTCGCCCATGGACCCATCTCAAAACCTTACAAGACTGTCTCAATTTGTGGGATCCTATGCTATGACAACTATTGATAAAGAAGCAAAGGTTCAAATGATGCTAAGAGAAAAAGAACAAAAGATCTTGCTATTGGAACAATAATTAAAGCAAGAAAAATCTAACCAACAAGCAAAGTTACAAATAGGCAAACTATAGCAGGAGTTTGAACTGATGCAAATACAACATCAATCCAGCCTAGAAGAAAAAGGATCCGTGGATTCAAGCTATGATAGAGAAGCATAAATAAAGTTCGCAAATCGATTAATTCGTAAGAAGCACTCAGCCTTAACGCCCAACTAATGCAACGAAAGGAAGTTCCGTGCTAGAAATTCTCGCAAATAAATCCTTATTACAAGATCAATCATAAGATAATAAGCCAATTCGTCAACATGAGGCTTGAGTATGACAAATTCCATAAAAGGATTTCTAACTTTATCACCTGGTAAAAATCAGAAGATGGGAGAAAGGTTGATTTACCAAAACTGGAGGAATCACATAAAGAAATTCTATTTGCAGACTGGGATTTTCGGCTCAAGCAAAAATAAAGGGCAACAATGGTCACAACATCAGCAACAAACAAAATCATTGAATCCATTAATGAAAATCTACATGGTGCCAACCTAGTTGCATAATCTATACCAGGATTTCTTCCAAATGCCAATCAACTAGAGCAACAATGGAGACAAGCAGCAAAGGAAAGGGAGGAGGTGATTAGACAAATGACCAAGTTGAACTAGGAAGCATACTAGCGATTCTTAGTCAAACCATATAGCCAGTGGATGATCTTGTGATGCCTAACTACCTCCATGCAAAAAATGGTTCCAGCATTGACGGATGCTATATTTATTGGACAATTGAAATCTGCGATTGGCCAACCAACACAGATCAAACCAATGACAGATATCTGCGATCTTAAGGATCAAATGCAAAGGAGTTAGTCACTTTGTTTTATTTTTATTTTAGTTTTATTTAGCATAATTTGAAGAATGTCGTTTAAACCTCCTCAGCTATTTTTGTAATAATCTATTTTAGGACCTATAGTTTTAGTATTTAAACCCCTCTCATGCATTTAGAGAGGGGTCCAGAAATTTTACCAGAAACATTCTTCAAAACATGCACTTCTATACCTTTGAGGAGGTTCTGGTGGAATGAATGGAACATGATCTATTTTCTTTTATATTTGGAATGTTCTACTGAAATTGCACTTTTGCACTCTTAGATGATGTTGGATTGATTCGAATTAGGTTGATATTGCTGAAACACATGAGCATAACTTATCATCGATGGTACTTTTATCTTGTGATTTTGTTTTATTTATGTATCAGGCAATAGCTTTTCTTTAATTTTTTTATGTATGAAAGTTTGAATTTCGGTTAGAATTATTGCACTTTTGTATGGTGTTGGCTTTAATTTTCTATTGAATATATGAATGATTCTACATGCGATATATCTTTCACAATCATTTTGGATAACTATTTATCCAAAATGATTATTGTTAAATGATTTCACTTCTTATTGTAGTTGAATGATCTTTATTACCAATTTCTATAGGACATTATTGTATATCGCATACTTTACTTTATTCCCGAGCACAATTATAGTTCACTAGTGTTTAAACTAGGATATATGTGTGCGTTCAAATAGTTTAGATTAGATTACACTTAGCTTAATCATCCCCCCGTTACATCATATATCACCCCATCAACACTATCAAAATCTCTTTTGGGAAACTGGTCCCATTATCCCTAGTCAGAGCCACTACACCAAATGGAAAAGGAGCTGCCAACCAAGGTTTGGACCGGGTGGTTTTCCCCCATGTTGTAGCAACAATGTTCAAGGCTTCAACACTACCCGATCTTATGGGTTCTCTTTTTGCACCCGCTCTTCTTTATGAATTCCATCAGTTTCCTCTTTTCCGCCCGTCGCTTTCCTTACAAAGTATTGCATGTATTATTTTTCCTTCTTGGTATGAAGTTCCAGATGAATTTTCCAACATCTTTCAATCTGGTGCCATTCATGCTACAATGGGTACAAAAATGATTTTTCTTTCCCATCGACAAGGAAGTCTTAAAACTTGAGAGAGGTTCCTCATGCTTTGTTCCAAGTATTTGGTCCATCCTTTTGACCATCGCCTTATGTTTCTCACAATAAGCCAGACAATGGTTAGTTGCATCACAAAATTTGCAAGGAAACATGTCCCATAAATAATCAAAATCACCAACATTTTTAAAATACCCATGACACTTATACCTTTACTTTGGGTTGTGAATTTGAAAATGGGGACTGGAATTTGCATGTCCTTTGAAACATTCATCTTCCTTTGGAGACAATTTTCCATTATCACTACCATCATGGTGTGATATAGAATCACTTGAAGATCTCTTTGCCTCAAAAAATTTAGTGTACTCTCCAAATTATCCCTGAACATAACCCAATCCTTCATATCGTGGTCGTTTCTTCACCTTGATAGGATTAGTTATAACTTGGCCATTGATTCAAAGGCATCTTCCTTCATAACCCATTCAAGTTAAAAACTTCATACCAATACCTTTAGTATGATTTTGAAAGGATAAAAAAAAATGTGTTATCAACATAAGATGAAGGAGTAGAACTAGAGATGCTAATTACCTCCTTTGATTTTTCACCCATATTTTCTATTTTAGATGTTGATAATGAAGTAGATGATGACTCAAGCCATCAGAGTTTACCAATAGGAACTTAAGGAAAAACTTTTAGATGCTGACAAAACTCACAAGCATCATTCTCAATATAAGGTCCATATCCTTTGTTTGAACCATGCCCACAAATTGACTTCATCTTGGAGGGATTCATTGCTACTTATGAAATGGAACTCTCACCAATCTATTCCTGCAACACATCCTGCAAATGTAGGCAAATTTTCATTTTCTCCTTCTTGGCAACTTCAAGAAATCTCCTTAGCTCAACATTCTCCATTCGAAGAGACAAATTAATCTAATTTAACTCTTAGACTCTTGCACATACTTGCAACTTGGTCAGAACCAATTCTGATACCAAGTGATCTGAAAGTGGAGGAGAACTCCTCCTCTCAAAAACTGATCGTCCTCTGATGCTTTTCAAGTAAACAAAATGGGTCTTTAAAGGTAAACAAGTTTCGTAATATGTTCAAGGTGGTGAGTTAGTCTTCACATGAACTTTAAAAAAATAACACATTCACATGTAACTCAAAAGACAAAACATGAAGAGAATAAATCAACATTTGATGATGGATTTCACCCCTCTTGGGATACATATCCAAGCTTGCTCCAACAACTAGACCACTCTATTGATTTTAATGGTAAATGAGTACATAGAAATTGTTGATAATGGAGTGGTTTGTTTCCCCTACAAGGAAACATTCTCCTATAAATAATTCTCACTCCAAAAATATGATTCCCTACAACAAGTCATGAAAAGGTCAACATAAAAAGGAATCACACATTAGGTCCTTGTACTCCACCTGAAAACCAAGCATAAAAATGTACAACAACTCCACATTGAAGTACTAAAAATAACTTCTCTCATGATCACATATTGAGAAAAGAATAAAAGTGATACAATATAGAAGTCACAACTGTTGCAGATGAAATAAGAAGGTTTGAAAACCCCTACAAGGTTCTCTCCATGCTCAAAATGCCTTCAAACAACTTCCAAAACAATATTGTCTCTAGCACTAAAAAACTTGAACCTGCGAAAATTCCTTCATAAAGTGCACAAATAAAAAGAATGAGGCTTCCAATGAGTTTCAAACATTCAAAACCCCTCATCTAGGCTCTTCTTCAGCTCAAAAAGGCTCAAAATTGAGAAAATTATGCTTCTCCAAGCCAAGTTCTACTATGTGTCTTGCAATCTGGTTCAACACGCTAACTATGTGACATTTTTGCCCTTTTAATAGTTTGGGAAGTGAAAATTTTGCCTACAAAAGGTGCATTTTGTCACCTCATTATAATTACCAATAACCCCTATGCACAATAATAGGGCCATGTGACGCGCAAGAGATCAGGGGTTGGGGCCAATGGTCCCCCCCCCGCTGGCGTTGGCTCCTTTTCCATTGGGTTGTGGTCACGTGGAAGTGACATGTCCAAGGGACGGGGCCAACTTCCTATGCCCTCCACCGAAGCTCTTGGTAATGGTCATATAGTGGCCATATGGCTAGGGGTCGGGCTAATTTCCCTCTCCCTTTGAAATAGCTCTCGCTTTGATCCTATGTGTCTCATAACACTGAGGGATGGGGCTGAATCCCCGCCCTACTCCATTAGCACCTTCTAGAATTCGCATGGTCATATGGTATGTGTCATAACCAGGGGATGGAGGTGGTACTCATCTCCTCCACTAAGCCTTGTGATGTGGTCTAGTGCACAACGTTATGACCAGGGTCCAGGGCTAACACCCAACCCCTCTCCCCCAATGCAGGAAACATGTCAATTCAAATATATGTCGAGACCTTAGTCTATTAAGAACCAACCTCGTGGCATGATAGTGGAGATCGGATTTTGTGTGTGAAAGGTCTTGGGGTCGAATCCCATTGAGGCCTTCATGCTTATAAACAAATTTTTACCAACAACAAGGCACCACGTGACGACCTCTGGTTGGGCCACGTGGCAGCTTCTATTGGACCACCTCAAATGTATGACCCAATAAAATGATGCCAGTTCACCCTTTATGGAGTGAAACATGGCAAGATATAATTGGCCCTCTATACACCTAGTTGACATGCTGACATCAACATGATGTCAGTAGCATGGAATGCCCAGTCAGTAGCCTAGTCAACCCATTTGTAAATTGTTTTGTTGTTGGTAAAAAACTTTAGAATGTCATAACTTCTTCATACGACGTCAGATTGAGGTGATTCAAGCGTCGTTGGAATTAGGATGACGAACAATATGACTTGATGCTAGTTTTAGGAGATTCCAAGAACTTTCATTTTTTAGCCTATTTTTGATCTATGGATCATTGAAATTCTATGTTTTTGCTAGGGCTTGATGTTATTGATGATCAAGGGCTTATTGTTGATGTTGATATTGACTGAGCTTGGTTTTATCTGATTCTATTCTACAAAGATTAGATTATTATTGTTACAAGTTTTTGTTAGGGTTTGTGTCACTGAGATTAGATTAGTCATTGGTTATTAATGGTAGAGGATAGTTACTGATGGAAAATATGTTATATTTCTAACAACTTGAATAAAGAAGGTTTGTATTTGGCATTGGTAACTAGATTATCTTGAATACTGGATGTTATTGTTAAAATAATGATGAGAAAATAAATGACTATTGATGCATGTTGCTAGGATGTACATGTTGAGCAAAAGCATATTTTATTGTTGAAAAAATAATGTACTACAATTTGGTTTTATGTTTTTGAAGATAAATTTTTAGTCGGTCTAGTTTGATAATTGGATGAAATGTGGCCTATTGTATATGAGTTTATTGTAGGTGGATCCAACATGAAACATTGTGAAACGAGGTCTACAAGAGTATGAAGATTGGATCCTTCAGTAAGGGAGTGGTGGATTCCTTCTAGTTGTGTCTAGAGAAATTTCTTAGGGAGTGGTAGCTTCCTTTCTATAGTGCTGAAGAACTTTCTCATGGAGCGGTAGCTTCCTTCTGGTCGTGGCTAGAAAAATTGAATAGGGAGTGGTGAGTTCCTTCCAATGGTAGCTAGAGAAACAACGTGGAGGTGGTGGCCTTCAACAGGTAGGGACCTACACACTATTGGTGGCTAATGTATGATATAAAAGAAGAATTTTAATATTAATTAGAAGAATATGAAGAAATAATAATGGTGGTTTTTCCCAGTTGGGTTTTCCACCTAATATCTAGTGTCTATGTGTTCTTGATGATGTTCTCATGTGTTTGTTGATGTTTACTTTTTGAGTTGCTTCTCATGGCTCATGATTGACATTGTTCATGGTTTCTCTAATATAGTTGTGCATGATATGTGCATTTTTACATGTATGCTACTCATTAATCACGAGTACAATAAATATGAGTAAAAACTAGGCACAATTTGAATTAGCATTAAATACTGATTCAGCCCCCCTAAATATTTCTAATAGTATTGTGGTGCCTCTTCTTAGAGGAACTTTTTCCTACATTTTTTGTAGTTGGCCCATGTCTTTAAATTTTAGAGGGGCTCTACACTTTCTTGGAATGATTTTATGTTGCATTACTTGTAGCCAATCCCTACTCTAAATGTTTTTTATTTTACATAAGTTCTATAATAGCACTACATTTACATTAGTTTTCTTTTCCTATGCATGGTTTAACCTTTTGTTATCTATCTTATACCTCTGAAGCACTACATCTAGGATTTTCATAGTCTCCACTTGCTTTGGAGGAGTTTCAATATTCCTCCTCTCATCTACATCTATATCTCGTATATGTGAAACTTCCTCGATGTTGAATTTTGTTGTCTTTAACATACACTCTTCACTTCTATATAAGCAAGTTACCTATTACCCTTATTTCAACCATAATATGTTCATCTCATTTTCCCCCTTTTTAATATAGATATTAGCCCATAGCAGTTAAGTGTTTGAACTCTTCTTTGATGCCGCTATACAATGGACCCAACCCATTTGGTATCATTAAGGATATGACATATTCAAAAAATTTCAATTTAAGCATCACTTAAAAGTTGGATGAGCTCACAATTTATTTTCCTATAAATATTTTTCTGATGGCTATAATTTTTTCAAAAATTGAGTTACAAGTGTAAAATTATGGCCTTAGAATATTTCAGGGTTTTCTCTCTCTGCTTGCCACATCATCAAACATACAACATCCATGTTTCATGTGATGAACATCATATGGGTCACACATCATAATTAGAGTCTCACCCACACCACAATGGATAAAAGGCTTATACATAACATAATAATGCAATTTTTTATCACTATGCCACATATAAGAATGAGTTTAGGGATGCGATGTGTCACACCCATTTTTTTTGGGATGTGATACATTCCATTACATAAAACTTCACTTTGCAATGACCGAACCTTCACAATGTATCACATTTTCTCAAAAATTATCATAAGGAATTTTGAAGTTAAGAAAAAGTATAGGTGTGATGTTTCATGCTTTCACAAATATTTGGTTTTGCAACATATGGCCACATCAACTCCTTCTAGAATATTGACTTTATCTCATCAATAAGGAATTGGGAATGTGATGTATTGCATCTCTAATATTTTTAGGATGCAATATATTGTATCTAATAAAAGTTTTTCCTATGATAAATGTCATAGCTCTGGTCACAAAACTTATGGTTATGTTAATTTTTAAGATATTTCCATTGTATACTAGGTTTTTATCGATACAACAAATTGTTTGGGTTCTGACATGTCACAACCTTCTAACCCTTCTAACCCTTTTAACCCTTCTAATATTTAATATCACAACACACTAGGGTTTTTGTATCACATCACACAAAAACTCTATCCTTATGATGTTCCACATCTAAACTAAATATTCAATGATGCAAAACCATTCTTGTCTTACCATCTGTTCCTCCAGAGGTGTTTTTAAAAATAGAAAAAAATGACACATATTTTTCCATGTGTCTGAAACAAAGATTCCAAAGTTGTGATAACTAATAGGAGGGTGCCACATGTCGCTCTAAAATTTTATAGAGGTGCCATGTTTCCTCCTACAATTTTTTTGGAGGCATGACAACTTTCCACATGTCCTATGAATGAAATTTTTCAAGTTGTGTTAACCACTCAAAAGGTACTACATGTCAACCTAAAATTTCCTTCCTCAAGTTGAAATTGTAAATGAGTTGCTACCACATGTCCTCCCAATATGTGGAGACTTTAGCTATATTGCACACATATTTTTTCCATGCTATATAAGTTGTATTGCATTAAAAAATTCTTCTCCTGAAATTCCCAAAAAGCATCCAATCTTAACCAAATGTCTTCCATTTTTTTTTCTGATTCATTTGAAGGTATGAATAAGTATTGTTACCTATCAGAATCCTTCAATATCTCACTCAAAGTATCAAAAAATGGATTTGATAAAGTTTTGAAGGGTCTAATTTCTCAGTCTTAGGGTAAGGAGGAAAAGCTTTTATCATTAAAGCTTGAAATGGATGACTATGCATCCATGGAATATCTAGACTTCTTCATGCTTAACATCCATACATTGATAGGTTAGGATATAGTGATATTAGTATCCAAGGGATACTTGTCTTAAGCTTTATGCGAATCCATAAAACTACTTGTACCATTACTACAAGTTGGCCTTCTTACTAGATAGAGTTTAATCACTTACAATATGATATTCATGCCTCTTCTACTATAGAAAGATAAGAATGTTTAAATTTGGTTACATAGGCATACGAACTTAAGGATAAAATTCACTATAGAAAGATCATATAACTGGGAAACTTGTTTCCAAGTCCCTTTAAGAGGCATGGCTATACAATTAAAGCCAAGGTATTCTTCATCTCACTATTTATATTAACATCCCACTTCAACATATAAACATCAAATTTAAGCATACTATCATATGTATAACTCACCATATATGCTTATACTAACATTTCACTTGACAATAACCTCATATTCATGTAAACATAAAACTATAGTATGGAGGATTCTTGGATCAAGGACTCCGTCTTCAAAATCATAACTCAGAGAGAAAGTTTATTATGATAATTCATTCATGCACTTTCTTTCCAGAAATCCAACCTTTAGTATATATAAAAGTATGCATATGTATAAAAAGAATTAATACTCTCATGCTTAGAACTATCATCAAATAGATATGGAGAAACATCATCATCAAGACATATAATGTTGTTCCATTTGACATGTTCTATAATAGATTTTAATCTCTTAAAGCATATGAGGGAAGGATAATATTTTTCATAGTGTATAATAGATGTAAAATGCCATAGATTTTGCATTATCACTCAATCCCAATTCGCATATCATTTCTTCTAATCAAGAATACAAAATGGTCACTCCTAGGAAAGGAATAGGTTTTGGTTGTAAAGAATAAATGGACAAAATAAAATAAAAACATATCAAACTAGTCTAAGTGGCTAATACACATAGATAAGTGCTTTGGATCAAAAATATATCCAATCATCAAGATATAGGTTGATGAATTAAACCCCACTTGGAAGAATCCTCTTCCTCCAAGATAGAATCTTATGGTCAAAGGAGAATATTAGATATTACTTGGGGTACATAAATTCTCAAGTGATTACAAATTTTAGTAACATACATGTTCTATGAAAATTGATCAACTTAATTATTCTTTCACAAAACATGTAACATTCATGCTATATCACCCTATCACTATTACTTGGCATATTCATTTGATTTAGGGTACATGGAGGTATGTTGACTCGTCGGTAACATCCATTGTATACATAAAGATATGCATGGACATATTCTCTCTATAGTCCAAATGGTTAAGAGGCCAAAAATAGGGTATGCTGGACATTAGATACGAGGTTAAATACTAGGTCCTATATCTCAATAAATAAACTTGATTATATCCCCACATCATCAATTTCACAAACACCAATCCATGTCAACATAATTGAATATGAGTTCACCATGCAAGTACCAAGCCAATTTCTTATACAAGACATACATGGGAAAATTTTCCCATTTATGAGAAATCTCAGGATGAAATTACACTTCTTAGTAGTTAGAATTACTTCATTTAGATATTATAGCACAACAATATGTATCAATTAGATAAAGGAATAGATAAAAAGTAATATACATTGCATGAATTTCATGAATACAAGCCATACCACTTATCTAAATCATAGATTCCAACAACTAATTGGGGTTGAGATATTTTCCAACAAACCATAAGATTATCTACAGTTACTTTCTCTATATTTAGCCACCCCCTAGCCAGGCCATGGTGCCACTAGGGGGGAGTTAAAAAATACTTAGGGTTTTTTGATGGTCAAACATACAACTCTCTTAGGTAGAATATCAATAAGGGCTCTTCTCTCCACTAAGTGTAGGGCCTCCATAAATTTAGGCTCTTATCCATTTAATGCTCCTCTCTCCACTAAGTGTAGGGCCTCCATAAATCAGGTGCTTATAAATTTAGTGCTCCATTGTCCCTTAGTGATTTCCCCGATGCTATCTGTGCACACCAGCTTCACACCAATATTGACCCTCTCACACTTAACAAATTTGGAGCTTCCTTGCACAATTCAAGGAAACAAAATTAGGATTTTCTTGCCCAAATATCTCAAGAAATGAACTATTTCATGAATGTATTTATATACATGCCAAAAACACTATGATTTTCCTATCATGTGCTTCATTTTCCTACTGCTAAAAAAATCACGATTTTTCCTTCTTTCTCCCCATGTCTCATGTGTTGATTACAAATTTAAAGGTGGGTACTCTTTCCCACTCTTGTCATCAATTATTAAGATATTTCTAAACCACCACCCCATGTTTCCATGGTTTTATGGATGTGACTCCTCAACTAACATGTTCTCTCTCTCATTCATAGGCTTTGGGAAAGATGGAAAATGAGGGAACATTTTCAAATTCAAAATCAATGGTATGAATTTGGAAACAGTGATTGATAACTATGTGCAAGGTGAAACCCATAATCCCCTTACCATTCTCCACTCATGGTAAAATTTTGACCTCAAAAATGGGCCTATGAACAATTTAAGTAAATGTTATAAACATGTTTAATTGTTATGATTTTAATGATACTAATAGCTATGTGTTATTCTAGCAGATAAAAAGATTTTCCAGTACTAAAAGGAAAGAGAAAGATGTCCAATAGACAAGAACAACCTAGTACTAAAATGATCTCCTCTAAGGAAAAGGGGAGAGAAGAGGGAACACCTACCAACTTTATTGAGAAAATTAAGAGTTTCAAGGGAGACCTTTGGAATTGCAAAGAAGATAATGAAAGAATCATTAGAGAACAAAAAGGGAAGACAAATATAAACATGATATTGTTACAAAACCTTTCATACATGAAAGGATTGTTGCAAAATGGACCAACTTTTGGAGATATAGAGGGATATCATAATGATAATATCAGGGAATTTCATGAACTAAAAATGGGACAAATCACCTCTAACGACTATGCTAATTAATTCATAGCATTGTTGGAATATATACCATTTCTCAAAAATGAAGAGATGAAAATAAAATATTTTCTCAATGCATTACCAAGGCCATTTCAAGATAATATAAATCCTGAGGATCCAAAGACACTTGATGACATCACTCACAAGGAAAATAATTTCTATAAGTAGTTAGAAGCTGGGGTAAAACCCCATAATATTTTGATGAAGGAAAGGTCATTGAAATATTGGGGTTATGGAGGAGAACACCTGCTCTGTGAATGACCTCACCAATAACAAAATAAGGATATCCCAATTAAAATCCAGACACACAGGCCAACAACAAAGAATATAGAAAGATGTAAATCAAAGAGGAAGACTATGAAATGTGGGGGTTGAAAAAAGGAATAATTTCTTTGTTATTTCCCTTATAAGTAGCGTGAGAGCAAGTAAATATATGATGTACAAGATGCCACCTCAATGAAAAAAGCATACATAAGTGTGTTAAATGTTGGTACAACAATGGGAAATCAATAGGAAGAATCCATAACAGTGGTAGTGGAGATTTTCCAGGAGTTGGATGGTGCTTGGAGAAATTAAGAAGGCTAAGTCAACCACCTTTGGTAGTGAGGTGAAGAGAAATGAGGGAGAATCCAAAATATCTCTCTAATATAATGAAGAACTCAATGAAAGGTCCACGGTAGGATTATAAGATTTAATAACTAATGAAACATAGCTAAGGTAATCTACTTGCATAGGAAATCAATTGGGAGGGTTCCTCTTAAACTATTTAGAAATATTTTTGAATTTTAAGGTTGCTATTGACCTTAGGAAAGAATCTACTTCGATTTTGTGCATATGATAGTATGTTAAATGCCCTTGATATAATAAATGTAGAGGGGAATATTTTGAATAGGTAAAATCAAGTTGTACATTGAATTATAAAACACCATAAGCATGAGAAGGTTTGGTTTGGTACAAATATCTAAATATATAATTAACATAATAAAATAAAAGTTTAATAAGATTTAATTGGTTTTTGAATTGATATGTTATTGCTCATGCATAAATTAATTGACTAACAATTGATGTGTGTATTAATGGCATGCAATATGTGTAAGTATGGCACATGCATGACAATATCTACATGTTTGTATGCATGATTGAAGGCATAGTTTGAATGCATGATTTGGATACATAATGTAAGTGCCCCTTTTAAATATTCATTGAAATTGTAAGTAAACAAATGAAATGATAGAATTGTGACTAACATGTGAGATTAAATTTGTTTTGGGGGATTTTGGATGTATGAGTATGCTAAGTCAAATGAGAATGGACCTCATGGAAATTCTTTTGGGGGGGAACAATTATGAATGGTGAAGTCAATAAAATCATAGGTGTAGCTAGTTGGACTCCTTGAAAAGATTTTAGTTGAGAATGCATGTCGATGGTAGCCAAGTAAGAATGTAAAACAAAAAGTGAAGCTAAAAATTTAAAGGAATTGGGTAAGAATTCTTTTTAGTTGAACTTGATATATTTTTTTATTCAATTTAATACACATATTATATGGATGCTCAAGAAGGGGTATGGTTAGGGTAGGAAATTTGCAATGCATAAATATTTAATAAAATATTAGTAATATGTTCATGCATTGAGTTTCCATGTTAAAAATAAATTAAATGAATGAATAATGCATTCGTGAGATCAAATAATGCTTGGAGAGATTGCACAAAAATGTGGGAGGTATGAAGTAAATGTAGGTATTGCATTGTGTTCATGAGTCCATGAGAATTGGATAATATTTTTTGATATCAATAAAAGTGATTCCATCATATATTGTTGAGTTTTTGATAAGGAAGATGTATACTAAATGATCGGTTTTAATTAGTGAATGTGAGAATTGTATGGAATTGTTGATATATGAAAGCAAGTTTGTCATTAATACCTAGTGGGTTATGACAAACGCAAGATGCCTTAAGTGTGTAAATATTAATAGAAGCATTGTGAAGCATTCATGAACTACTGTGATATGATTTGTTCAAGATACTCATATTATGAATCACAATGGTACATATTCTTGGTGCATTGAGTACATGCATGCTTGTATAGGACAATCAATTGCATGATTGAATGCCATGAAAGGAAATAACTTGTAATAGTCTTAAGGAATTGTTGAGTAGTGAAAAGAGTGGCATGAATCCATCATTTTGAAAAACAAAGTGGAAACTAATTACTCATAAATTTATAGATATATATCTTAATGGAGAAAGTTGTTTTGTAACTCCCATTTTTTACCCTTTGAGTTCGTGGAATAAATGTTTGATTGCATTATGAAATCCTTAGAATGATTATGATGAAAATGTATATTGCAATGATAGTTTCATTTCAATATATATGAAATCAGTTGAAAGTGAAATAATGATCACTTCAAGGGATGTTGTAAATTTTGTAATGAAAATATTATATGTATGAACACTTACCACTGTTTGGTTGATTGAAAGTTTAGATTACAAGTAGAGTGGTGTGATGCATAAGACATTATTATAGATAAAAATATCACCACCTATAAATGATCCCACCATCATAGCTAAAAGTCTCATGTTTGTGAGATCTGGATTTTGAATGAAGCACATTTGGGCAATTAAAATTTCTTATTTGAAGTTTTTGAGTATATATCATGGGAACTGAATGTTGTGATATAAGTGAGATTATGAAGCATATAACCCAGGAAAAAGACCATTGTGGTGAAATTACATCCCTGTGACATGCTTTGACTACCTCATGGGAGCAAGTCATAAAGGGAACCTTTGCTATAAGACTCTGTGACAAATGCAGTGTAATTTATGTTAGAGAATGCCAGAAGGGAACTTGGCTATAAGGTTTTAACAATCTCTTCAATAATCCACTATGATATATACAAATATCACCATTTTCAAAGAATTCCAACATCATAACTAAAAGTATTATGTTTCTAAGATATGACTTCTAACTGAAGCAAATTTGGGCATTTAAAATTTTTTATTTCAAAATTTTGGGCATATCTCATGGGAAGTGAATGTTGTGGTATAGGTGAAATGATGAATAAAAGAGCCTAGGAACAAGGCCACTGTGGTGACATTTCATCCTTGTGGCACACTTTGATTGCCTCATGGGAGCAAGTCATAAAGAGCACCTTGGCTATAAAACTCCATGAGAAATGTAGTGTAATCTATGTTAGAGAATGATAGAAGGGGACTTGGCTATAAGATTCTAACAATAGGCTTCAATAATCCCATATAGGAATTCCATGGGACAACTAGATCATCCAAGGATGGGTGTTGCTTTGGCTTGGAAGGGTGAGTATCTAATTGGAGAATAAATTTGTCACATGCTTACCAGGATGACAATGTAAGAGATATTATTGAATGTACACAACGAGTTGAATTTTTTACATGTGGAGGTAAATAATAAACATACAAATAATTATTGGTTAAAAACCTTACTTATTTGATCCACCTGAAGGGATCTACCCACTGACTTATCTGGTTAGGCCTAACCCCAAGGGCATGGAGGAGATTTGACCTCGTGAACTCCCAAATGGAAAGGTACTTAGCAATGGGAACTTGATCAATTGAGATATCCCTTGGGGCTACATTATTATTGTTATGTAGGCTATAATTATATTTTTACCCTTTAGACTCTTATATATACAAGGGATGCCTTATCATTTGAATCATCAAAGAATTGTTCATTTATTTAATGTAAAAGGAGGTTTCCCCCTTGAACTAGCTTATTTTTTAAGTCGTTGATCCATATTTTCTTCTATTTTTGGGAACTGGTTAGATAAGATTTGGTATAAGAGTTCTGGATCCTAGGGTTTTGCTGCTTCAAATGGGTCTTCTTGGAATTTTCACTATATTTGTTTTTTATACAAGGATTCAAAAGACAAAATTTCAACCACGTGGAGCTGAAATCTTGATGAACATCATTGAAAAATTTTAGAGCTTGGTTCATTATTTTCTTAGAGTTATGGTTCATAGAAGTTATTATTTTTGTATGCTCTAGAATTTAGTCTCAAACAGGTGAGTCAGGGAAAACCATCATGACTTTCATTTTGGAAATCCAAATTGAATTTCGTAAAAAGTGGATGAAATTTCATATACACTTGTTTCTTGGGTAGTATTTTCAAGGTTGAAGGTGGAAATAATGATGCATGGCAGGTCGTACAAGTTCGCTCTACCAAAGTAGTCCATAAGAAGATCATCTTCAGAGATTTGGCATAAATTTATCTTGAATACAATCTCATTATAACTTGTGGGTTTGGAAAGAGGACATAGAGGGATACCACAAGACATAATTTCAGACCTTGGGAGTCTGAAATCACAAATAGACAATATTCAATATCAACCTATCAACAAGCTCAAAATCAAGCTCTAAAAGGCGTGTATTTTAAATTTGCAGAAATTTTATTTGAAAAATCACTTTGAAGTGATTCAAAGGGAATATTTAAGCATAGATATCATTAATTGGTTCTAAAATACCTCCAAAAAAATATAATTCTACACCCATTAAGCCGTGAAAAATCTCTATTATGATGCATGAAGAGGATGAATCAACATGATATATCAAAATTACGGGACCAGGTGCAACAAATTTTTCTCTCACAAAGAGAAACCAAATATGAAATATAAGGGAAATGGATTGTTTAAAATAATAAATAAAAGGTGAAATGGATGGTTTAAAAGTGGAAATATAATGTGACGTGAACGGTTTAAAAGCAGACATGGAAGTTTTGAAGGTTTGACAAAGTTGCTACAACAAAGGCTTGCTAATGGTGACAAGGTAGTCCATGAAACTCATGATGAAAACAAAAGGAATGTGAATCATGATTTTAGAGACTGAAACTCTTGTTTGAATACTAACCACATTCCTAATATTAATATGAGAAAGTTTGATGGTAATGATTTGGTAACATGGATACTATAGATGGAGAAATTATTTGATCTACATGATGTGAAACAAACACAAAAGGTATGCAATCCATATTTATATTTATAACCCAATAAGTTTGTGTGGTAGCGATGGATTTTCTCTTGTAAATCACTTATCACTTGGTCAATTTTTATGGATGAATCGATAACACATTATGAGGATACGAAGAACAATACCTTCTTTATCCAATTGATAAATCTCAAACAAAAGGGTTCAATGACAGAGCACATCGATGATTTCCAAAGTTTGAATATCCAAGTAATTGATATTCCAAAGGAGCATATGTTTGATGTATACATAGGTACTTTTAAAGACTATCTAACATGAGGTTTTCCTTTGAGAACATAATTCATTGGATAATGCATTGAGGGTGGCAAGAAAAGTTGAAAGAAATATTATGACAACAAGGAGGTCTATCACTCACAACTATAAAGATGGAAGTGTTGCGGCTCCTAGCATTCCACAACATACAAGGTAGATGCCACAAAAACTGGAGAAAAAAAGAGTAAAAGGGCCTTGTTATAATTGTGGTAGAAAATACATTAAAGGTCATAAGTGTGCCGAGAGGAAATTATTTTATATAAATTGTGAAGAAGAGGAAGACAAGGAACAAGAAACAACAAAAGAAGAATATATACACTAGGAGCCAACACCAAGGGATGAAAAATAAGAAATGAATCCAACCATATCTTGTAATGCATTGGTGGGTGTAACAACCCTGGTTAAAAATCCATGTAATAAAATTAATAAAGGCAAAATAAGAACAAGGTCATGGGACATGTATTCTACGCTGAACATTGGGAAAAGCATGCTAGTGGGTGTTCATTTGGTTTATTATGGCTAAGGGAAATTGGAAAAGGAAATGGCAAAGGATTTGAAAAGGAAAAGAGGCATTAATTGACATTTTATTTATGAAAATAAAGGAAATTAGGAGAAAAGGAAGGTGAAAGGTCACAGGTTTCATGTGAGGAGGAAATTGAAGGAAAATAATGGAAATTGAAGAAAATGGGGGCCTCGTTAATAAAAAGGTTTATGAGGGTCAGTTCACAACCTTTTGTCAGTCTAGTTTGGGAGCTCTCTCTCTCTATTCTCTCTCTCACATACTCTTGCATGCTTAGAGAATTTTTGGAGCCCTTTAGCATTGGATAAATGAAGGTAAAGGAAGGGAAAGAAAACAAAGGAAAGAAAATATCAAGAAAAGAAGATTTGGATTAAGCAGCTACAATGGGATTACTTGTAGGTATTGAGTTGCATATATGATTTCCTTTCTAGTTTTAGCATGCATGGTACATGCATGTGTGTATTTGGTTATCTTACTGTCATTGGCATGGGCTTTTCTAGGTGTGATAATGGTTTCACCCTTTCCTTTCCATTTCTGAATAACCATGGTGTGATGTGGTTCTCTCATTTGAATGAGCTAGATTGTCGGATGGTTTTGGAAGAGGGTGAGGTGGCTCAGGAAAATTCCCAAGGGCCTAGTAATCCCTTGATCGGTAATGGAGGGATATACTATAGAGCCTAAGGGTGGAGATAAGAAAATTCCATAAGGTATTGGTGAAGAAATATGGAGGAATCCATGCTTGTTTAGGCCTAGTGATCCTTTGACCAGTAGCGGCGGGATTGCGGTAAAGCCTGGTAGTGTATATTTCTTGTTTGGGCCTAGGAATCCCTTGACTGGTAATGGCAAGATACACGATAAATACTGGTTGAATAGATGAGGGTTTCAGGCCTAGGAATCCCTTGACTAGTAATGGTGAGATACATGGTAAAGCCCGAGGAAGCCTTGGTTGTTTTTGTTGTGAGTTCCACATTCATGCTTGGAATATGGCACAAGGGTGATTATTTGAAAGAAAGATTTGGTTCAACCCAATATATGGTCGGGTGGTATGTGGAAGTCCCTGACTTGGTTGGCTTTTTCATATGTTAATAAGAGCTCTTTTCCTCTTGTATTGCATGAGTATTTATACTTGTTATTTTGTGGCTTTAATGGTTGTTCTATTAATGTTATTATTTTGGTAATATTCTGGTTATAAGCATCATTTTATAGAAAACTTTATCTATGGATCTCATCATGTTTTGATAAGTAAATGAATGGTTTATGAATGTATAATCTAATAGATCATAATGCAGCTATTGTGAGAAGGCACTAAAACTTCTTGATGATTCTCAAATAAGTATGAGATCCCTATTTTTAGATGTGTAATTATGACCTGTAGATTACATGTTCATGATGTGTTTGATGGAACATCTATCATGGTTAGGTCTAGTTAGGTCAAGTTCTTGTATACATTTGTATGGAAGGATTTGTACCTATGTCCTTTATCATTTCTAAAAGTTTCATTAAGTTTTGGGTAATGGTTTGGAAATTAGCCCTTAAAAAGTGCCTTAGATCTTATGGTCATTGGCACAAAAATGGGTGAAAAAGACTATAGTCACTCCCTTGTAGGCTTATGCATGTGATTGGAGGGCTACAATCAAATTTAGGTAGTGTTATACCAGTGTCTAGAAGTCTAGATCAACAAACGACCAAGTTAACTAAGGGTTTGGACACCTAGAAGGGTGGTTTAGCTCTTTGGGGTCCTGTAACACCTAAGGGAAGTTAGTAAGGTCTTGTCTTGTCGATTCCACTTCCTTAAGGTGATCTAGGAAGTTTAATCATATCAAAGTAACTCGTCATCACATGTTTTCCTCGATAGGCCAGTTAAGTTGGGTAAATGTGGGAGGAGGGTGTTATAGAGTGATATACGAGCATGGTTCAACCCTTGGACTGGATGGGAAAAATGTGTTTGTCATGCATATGTGAAGTTTGTATATGTGCTTGTTATGCATACATGGTGGTGGTGATTTTTTTAGTGGTGTTTTCATGTAGAAGTTGATGATGTTGTTGTTGGGATGTGGTTGTCATGACTACATGTCAGTCGTATATGCATTTATTATGCATGCGAGTGTCTATATGTTTGTAATGCATGCATTATTATGGTCATGTTTGTTGTGCATGTGGTCATGGTATGTAGTTGGTATTATCATTCATGGTAACTAGATAATGACTAAGATGATGTTGATATATTGTTATGATTATTATTATACATGTATTGTGCTAATATGGTTGATCTTGCAGTCGAGATATCCTCCCTTGAACTTCATTGAGGTATGTTTGATTATGTTTATGTTTTATTTATATGGCATAGTATATTTGCAGGCAAACGATAAAAAATGACTAACAAGATGGTTGAATATAGTTCACAAGACTCTCCCTACAAGTCAGATGATCAACATGGTGATAAGCGCTCCCCTCACACAGTAGACACATTGAGAAGTTTGAAAGCAGAAATTAAAAGTTGAAAAGAAGATAATGATAGGATCATTCAGTCACAAGAGAGACTTGCTAAGGCACAATAGAAAAAAATAAGAGGTCAATGACGTTATCCTTCATATTTTGTTAGACTTGCAGAGACAAGGACTGCTTAGGATCAATCATGGATAGGAAGACAAGACTAATGGAGCATATGGTAGCAGATCTCATGATGGGCATAGGTCGAACAAGGATGATACTATAAGGGATGGAAGATTCTTGAATACACCA
This sequence comes from Pinus taeda, assembly GCA_000404065.3. Lineage (NCBI taxonomy): Eukaryota > Viridiplantae > Streptophyta > Pinopsida > Pinales > Pinaceae > Pinus > Pinus taeda. The sequence continues at coordinate 42,866 of APFE031678697.1, forward strand.
GATAAGAGAGGTGATGGGCATGGGTTCTACTCTAGTTTTTGTTTAGATAGGTATAATGGTCTCACTATCATCCTTACAAAAGGAATGACATGGGATATTTTCTCGATGATTTTAAGAAAGCCAAGACACCTACATTTGATGGAGAGTTGAAGAAGCTAGAAGATGCAGATGCATGATTACTTGGGATGAAGAAGTTCTTTGAGTTGCATGACTATACAAAGAACATTAAGGCCATAATAGTTATTTTCAGCCTCAAAGGGAAAGCAGACATCTGATGGGAAGATGTGAAGTGAGTCAGAAACATCGGGATAAAGAAGTTGATTTGGCATGAGTTCAAGATACTTTTAAGGAAGAAGTACTTGTCAAAAAGGTACTATGAAAGTAAAGCAAAGGAGTTTTATGAGCTGAAGATGGGATCTATGACAGATGAGGAGTACATGGCTAATTTCTTGGAATTATTGAGGCATGTATCGTATCTTAAGGATGATAAGGAAAAATTTCAGAGATTAGTTACTGGATTACCATTAGCATTTAAATATCAGATTGAGTATGATGAGCATCAGTTGCTTGAAGAAGTAATTGGAAATTTGAAGCATTGTTATGAACAATCAAAGTGTAAGACAAAGTCTCAATAGGGTTGAAAAGGGAAAGACAAAACTAAAGGTAAATGGCCACTGAAGCAAATAAGACCTCAGGATGCAGTTGAGAAAGAGAATGATTTTCCTTATAACAATTTTAATGCAATTGGAAATGGACATGGGTCACAACTCGGAGGGCAGCAAAACAAAGGTGAGGGTAAGGGACAGTTGCAGTGTTGGATACGCAACAAGAAGCATCTCAAGAGGGATTTCCCATCAATTAGGGTGGTAGGCATCATATCTATAGTGCATAGGAAACATAGATAGTTGGGGATGTTAGATAGAGAATTCCTTGGATCTATGCAACATTTTATAAAAGGCAGGTGGATCACCAGGCATCTATTATTGTGATGGACGATCATATTTGCGATCAAGTTGTTTCTATTTTGATTGACCTTGGATATAATTATAGTTATGTTAACCCTGACCTAGTGGAGAAGTGTGGTTTGAATAAATAAGTGCATGTAGAGTCTTGGTTAGTGCAGTTGGCTATAAGTAATAAGAAAAGAGTTCAGCATTGGGTAAGAGCTTGTGCATTTCACTTGAATGGTATGCTTACATCAATGCATATGAATGTACTTCCATTGGGATCATACAATATGCTTCTGGGTATGTATTGGTTGTATCTTCACAAGACTAAGGTGGATTTTTATGATAAGGCTATTGAGTGCTTGGATGACAATGGGGAACAAAGAATCTTGCAGGGTAAGAAGATGCTACATCAGTGAGAATGGTTACATATGTGCAGTAAAAGCACAGTCGCAGTAAAGGGTGTGTGTTGTTTGTAGTGAACATTTCTAGTAATAAAGGTAAGGATGTTGAGGATGTAGAGGTATTGAGAAGATATCCTATTCTTGTAGTAGTTTCAGGAAGTATTCCCAACATATATTTCATATTTTTTACCTCACAAGGAAGTATACTGTATTTGGTACGAGGGGTAGAACCAACATCAAAGGAACCTTAGAGGATGAGTACTCCAGAATTAGTGGAATTAAAGTTGTAGCTGAAGGAAATGCTTGACAAAGGATACATTAGGCCAAGTGTGTCACCTTGGGGTGTATCAATGTTGTTCATTAAGAATAAGGATGGTACTCTCAGGTTGTTTATTGAATATAGGAAGTTGAACAAGGTAACCATCAAGAACAAGATTCTATTGTTGAGGATTGATGAATTATTTGATCAGTTGAAGGTAGCAGCAATGTTCTCAAAGATTGATTTGAGACCAGGTTATCATCAGATATGCATCAAAGAAGACGACATTTACAAGACTGATTTTTGGAACAAATATGGGCATTATGAGTTTTTCGTAGTTCCTTTTGGTTTGACTAATGTTCCAACTACTTTCATGTGTTTAATGAATAATGTGTTCTGTCATTATCTAGACAAAAAAAATTTATTGTATTCAGTGATGATATATTGATATATTCTAAGAATGAGGAAGAGCATGCCAAACACTTAGCAATAGTATTGAGATTGCTAAGAGAGCATTAGTTATATGCCAAGCTTAGTAAATGCAGTTTATTTCAAATAGAGGTATATTACTTGGGACATATGGTTTCCAAGGAAGGCATACGAGTGGATCCATAAAAGATAAGAGCTATCATGGAATGGGAGACTCCTAGGAATGTGAATGATGTCAGATCATTTATGGGATTAGCCAATTACTATAGGAGGATTTTTAGGAACTTCTCGCAGATTACTTATCCTATTACATCATTGCAAAGGAAAGGAAATAATTTTGAATAGACAGAAGAATGTGCAACTAGCTTTGAGAGATTGAAGCAGTTGTTGACAAATGCTCATGTTCTAAAGATTACATATCTAGATAAAGAGTTTGTGGTGTGTACATGTGCTTGCAAGAGAGGACTTGGTGGAGTCCTAATGTAGGAGGATAGGTGGTAAGCTATGAATTAAGGAATCTGAATGAGCACGAGAAGAACTATGTGACACATCATCTTGAGTTGGAAGCGATCATCCATGCTTTGAAGATGTGGAGGAACTATCTTCTTTATAGGAGATTCATCTTGATGAGTGATCATAGTGAATTGAGATACTTATTTGACCAACCGAATCTAAATTTTAGGCAAGCTAGGTGGTTGACTACAATTAGTAAATTTGACTTCGAGATCAAGTACATTAAGGGTAGAGAGAATAGGGTTGCAGATGCTCTTAGTAGAATAGTACAGGTAAACTATGAGTTCATATGGGACTGATTTACAAGATAATATCTTAAAGGAAGATCAATGGGATGACATGTATAGGGAGCTTAGGCACAGGTTACAACAACAGGGTATAGGTAATCAGGATGTGGAATATCATCTCATGACAGACAGTTTGATCAGATTTAGGGAGAAGCTCTATGTGTCGAATAATAGTGAGCTCAAGAATTTTAACTTGAGGGAATTTCATGTCAAGCCATATTTAGGTCATCCGGGATATCAAAAGACATTGAAAATTGTGAATAATTTCTACTACTATTCAAATTTGAAGAAAGAGGTGGCAGAGTTTGTTGCAATATGTTTGGATTGCAACAAGTAAAACTAGAATCTAAACATCCAGGTGGTTTATCACAACTGATTTTGATTCCAGAGTGGAAATGAGAGGCCATTTCTATGGACTTCATTACAGGTTTTCCAAGGACCTCTAGACACCATTATTCTATTATGGTTATGGTTGACAAGTTGAAAAAGGTAAAGCAATTCATTCTAGTAAAGTCTATGAATTCAACTAGTGAGGTAGCATGAGTCTTCATCAAGGACATAGTGGGGTTGCATGGTGTTCCGAAGAAGACCATGTCAGACAGGGATTCCAAGTTCACTTCTAGGTTTTGGAAAGAGTTATTTGTAGGTTTGGTTATAGAGTTGGCCTTTAATATATCTTATCATATGTAGACAGATGGACAGACAAAGAGGGTCAATAGAATTTTGGAGGACATGTTGAGAATGTATGTTATGCATCAACAAAGAAAGTGGGAAGAGTATCTTCCCCTGGTGGAGTTTGCATATAACAATGGGTATCAAAAATATTTGAATATGAGTCTGTTTGAGGCACTTTATGGGTGGAATTGTAATACTCTTATTAGTTGGAGTGATCTAGTAAACAAGATATTGATTGGACCAGGCATGAAAGGCTGAACAACTATGTAGATCAACACAAGTTGTTTAAGGATTCTAGGTAGGAGAATAGGTGTAATTTCAAATAAAGTCCAGGAATATATCCTTGAGGATTAGGTCATGTGCTAATTTTTCACCTCGATATTTTGGACCTTTCAAGATTCTTGAGAGGACTGGACCAATAGCCTACTGACTTGCACTACCTCCAATAGTGAAAATCCATGATGTTTTCCATGTGTCATTGCTTAAAATATATGTGAAAGATGTTGATAATGTTATTGATTGGTCTGTATTGTAGGTGGAGCCAAATGGAGAATTGCATGTGGGACCTCAGTGCATTTTGTGGTGGAAACAACTCATTCTTTTGCGAAATTGAGCAGGTTAAAGTGCAGTGGAAGCACTTTGGGCCTGATGAAGCTACATGGGAGATGGTTGATCATATGCAGGCTATGTATCCTTCTCTATTCACTAGTTGAGAAGATGCCTTTTGGTATATGTTTTGGTGTTGTGTTTTGGTCATGTCTGTATATGCATATGTATGATGTAAATACCACATCGAGATGTGTTATAAAGATCCAATAAGCAGTATGGGTGTCAAGTTATTATGTTTGTCATGTTGGCTTTTCTTTTTATCAAGTTGTTCATTGTAAATATTGCATTGAGCTAAGTTATAAACCTCCATGGGAACTACATTTTCCTTTTAGTGGTCTTTCTGGTTATAGGTGTCATTAAACACTGAGGGAAGTGTTCCCCAAGGGGGAGGGTTCTGTAACAACCCTGGTTAAAAATACATGTAAAATAGTTAGTAAAGGAAAAATAAGACCAAGGTCACAAGACACATATTCCAAGTTGAATGTTAGGAAAAACATCCTAGTGGGTGTTCATTTGGTTTATTATGGCTAAGGGAAATTGACAAAGGAAATGGCAAAGGCTTTGAAAAGACAAAGAGGCATTAATTGGCATTTTATTTATGAAAATAAAAGGAAACTAGGAGAAAAGGAAGGTGAAAGGTCATAGGTTGCATGAAAGGAGGAAATTGAAGCAAAATAATGGAGATTGAAGAAAATAGGGGCCTCATTAATAAAAAGGCTTTTGAGGATCAGTTCACAACCTTTTGTCAGTTCAAATTGGGAGCTCTCTCTATTCTCTCTCTCTCATAATCTTGCACACTTAGAGAATTCTTAGAGAACTCTAACATTGGATAAAGGAAGGAAAATGGAGGACAAGAAAGAAAATATCGAGCAAATATGATTTGTATCAAGTGACTACAATGATGTTACTTGCATGAATAGAGTTGCATGTATGATTTCCTTGCTAGTTTTAGCATGCATGGAACATGAATGCATGTATTTTGTTCTCTTACTGTCATTGGCATGGGTTTTTCTAGGTGTGATAGGGGTTTTAGTCATCCCTTACCATTTCCCGACAGCCATGTTGTGATGGGGTTCTTTCATTTGGTTGAGCTCGATTTTCAGATGGTTTTGGAACTGGGTAAGGTGGTCTTAGGAAAATTTCGAAGGGCCTAGGGATCCCTTAACTTGTAATGGCGAGATACACGGTAAATCCTGAGGGTGGAGATGGGAAAATTCCTCAATTTATTGGTGCAGAAATCTAGAGGCATCCATGATTGTTTAGGCCAAGTGATCCCTTGACTGATAATGGAAGGATTGTGTTAAAACCTAGTAGTGTATGTTTCTTGTTTGGGACTAGGAATACCTTGATCAGTAGTGGTGGGATACATGGTCTATACTGGTTGTATAGATGAAGGTTTCAGGCCTAGGAATCCCTTGGCTGGTAATTCCATGATACATGGTAAATCTTGGTTGTATAGATGAGGGTTTCAGGCCTAGGAATCCCTTGATCAGTAATGGAAATATACATGGTAAATCCCAAGGAAGCCCTAGTTTTATTTTTTGTGATTCCCACATTCATGCTTGGAATATTTCACGGGGATGATTGGATAAAAGAAAGATTTGGTTCAGCCCAATCTATGGTCGGGTGGTATGTGGAAGTCCCTAACTTGGTTGGATTTTTCATATGTTAATAAGAGCTCTTTTCCTCTTATATTTCAAGAGTATTTATACTTTTTATTATGTGGATTTAATGGTTGTTCTATTACTGCTATTATTTTGGTTATATGTTGGTTATATGCTGGTTATAAGCATGGTTTTATAACATACTTTTGTTGTGGATATATTCATGTTTTCATTACTAAATGAATGGTTGATGAATGTATGACATAATAGATTATAATGCAACTATTATGAGAAGGTACCAAGCCTTCTTGACGATTCTCAAATAAGTACGAGATCCATGTGTTTAGATGTGTAAGTTCATGATGTGTTTGACATAATGTATGTCATGGTTAAGCTTGGTTAGGTCAAGTTCTTGTCTAAGTTTGTATGGAAGGCTTTGTACCTGTGTCATTTATAGTTTCTAAATGTTTCATTAAGTTTTGGGCAGTGGTATGTAAACTAGCCTTAAAAAAGTGCCTCAAATCTCACAGTCTTTGGTACAAAACTAGGTGAAAAATACTGCAGTCGCTCCTTTGCAGGATTATGCATGCGACTAGAGGGTTACCTTAGAATTCATGTAGTGTTATGCCAACATCTAGGAGTATATATTAGTCAAAAAGCATGTTAACTCAGGGTTTGGGCACCTGGAAGTGTGGTTTAGCTCTTAGGGGTCCTATAGCACCTGAGGGAAGAGGGTAAGGTCTTGTCTTGTTGATTCCACTTCCTTAAGGTGATATAGGATATTGAATCATATCATAGTAACTCTTCATCACATGTTTACCTCGGTATGTCGGTTAACTTGGGTAAATGTGGGAGGAGGGTGTTACAATGGGAATTACCACTCAAATTCTCAACATAGAAGGATATATTAGGAAGAAAAAGGTGATATAATTGATTGATTCAGGTAGTACCCATATTTTTATTCATTGTAATATAGCCAAGGATTTGAATTTCTTTCTATACCTAAGGCTAGAGTGTCAAGTAATGGTTGCAGATAGAGGAACTATAGATTGTTCAGGGAAGTTCCATAATATCAATCTAACCATGGGGGAATATGTATTGAATAGTCCAACAATTTCCATTCCAATGGGTGGTTCTGATGTTGTATTATGAGTCCAATGGTTACAATATTTAGGGATGATAGCTTTTAATTTTCAATAACATTTTTTTAATTTTTCTATGAAGGAAGGGAAATTGAATTAAGGGGTATTGTTGGGAAACTTGGTATGATAATCAACTCTAATGGCATGACAAAGATTTTGAAGAAGCAAAAACTAGGTGTAATTGTACAATTATGCTCACTAGATATTCAAACATCTAAGTCTCCCGTTTCTCCATATCTCCAGAGATTACTTGACAATCAATCTAAGGTATTTGAGACTCCCAAGAGTCTCCCACCTATTCATGACCATGATCATGCTATTCACTCGATTCCAAGAACTGTTCCTCCAAACATCAGACCTTACAAATATCCCTATGCCCAGAAGAGTCAAATTGAATGTATGGTTGTAGAAATGCTAAAGGCTAGTATAATTCAACCTAGCCAAAGTTCTTTCTCTGCTCCAGTAGTATTGGTAAACAAGAAGGATGGATCATGGTGTATGTGTCCAGATTATGGGGAGATAAACAAGCTCACTTAAATATAAATTTACCATTCCTTTAATAAATGATTTTTTGAATGAATTACATAGAAAAATTTAATTCATCAAGTTGGATCTTCATTGTGGATATCATCAAATTAGAATTAAGACTGAATATATTTCGAATATTTTAGAGTCAGTGTTTGCATACTGCCATCAATGATCAAAATTGCTATTTTCATATTCATTTTAGGTGTCCCACACAAAATTGTTTTATCATTCCACTAGGTCATGAAATTTTTTTTGTCACTGATGGTAGTCCTAGTCCAAAAACATCACTCTTCCCTAAATCTGATTACTTGCTGGCATAGTTTCATATCTTGTACTTTACATCATCCATAAAGTTATTTTTATCATGCCATTTGTATCAGCCATGAGGTTATTATGTTATCTTGAAATTCAGTCCTTCAAGGTCTCATTAGGTATTTTAGGGTTTTTCAAGGTTTCATTAGGTCATTAGGGTTGTCAAGTTTCCATTCCATTGCATAAGACCAGCAAGTAAACGGTGATCAAATAACATCCCTTCACCATGTGAAGATGATTTGTAAAGAGAAATGTTTATTTCATTATGTAATTTTATGTCTTTCAAATGTAATAATTTCACCATCCCAAGTTGTTAACTCAGTGTTCCAAGGATTCCAGACCATCAAAATATCAATTTTTCAAAGGATATATTCGAGTGAAAGGGTAAAGTTTCAAAGGGTCAAGTGCATGCCAAAGGGAGTTTTCTTTTCCCAAGGGTGTCCAAATCATCATTTTCCACAAACACTAAACCCTAATTTCCACACCCATTGAGCTAGGGTTGGCTATGGAATCAGAAACATCTGAGTATATAAGGCATAAGAGAGGTCATTTAAGCAAGTATGAGGACATTCGAGCTCATAAACATCATGTCTCCATCATTTTTCAAGAAGTCATTCCAAGGGACAAATCATTTGCAATACATAGGGCCAGTTTTTCTTAAAACTATGTTTTAGACCAAACAGGAACGCATTTGTAAAATGTGAGAGAGGTTTTTTTTCACAATAGGCCAAGGATGAAAAAAATCCTTCATGTTTTACACAGGTGTCATGGTTTTGGAGAAATGTCAAAAATACAGTTGCTACAAGAGAGTTGTTGCACTTTTGGAGTGACTATGGAAAAATCACTTTTTATTATATCTAGAATCTCCAAATGACTTTCTTGATGAGACAAATGATAACTAAATAAAACTATCTTTCCAGTGAGCTATCATGCACTCAATTTGGAGTTGAGGAAGACCTCCAAAAGTTTCCTATAAGAGAACACTTCATTTTTGCACCCTCATGCTGCACATTTTTACCAGTCTTGGGAGAATTTACTTTTGAGGGGCTATATTTGATCATTTTCAATGCTTGATAGGTCCATTGTGTATCCAAGAGAGAGACCTTTATAAAGAGCTATCATGTGCTCAATTTGGAAATCCGGAAGGCAGTCAAAATCAACCTACAAGTTGGAGGAAAAAATTGTGGAGGCGTTGCGCATGGAGGAGGGAGTGTTGCGCATAGAGCTGGAGCACTTGTGCATAGAGCTAGAGTGTTGTGCATAGAGTTGGAAAGCTATGCATAGGGTATTTCCCCCGTGTTAAATTGAATGGAATTGTGCATAGAAGTAGGCGTTGCGCACCTATAGGTGGCGTTGCACATAGGGCCAGCAAGGGCCAAAACACTCTGCTTACCACCCAAAACATTGTTTTTTCCTTCTTTAGCCCATAAAAAAGTAAGTATAACCCCTAAACTATTCTCTTGGCATTCAATTTATTTGTTTGAGGTTGATTTACTATTGAAACACTAAAACCCTAGAATCCCTCCACTTATTCCTTAAAACCATAATTCTTCCTATACATCCCTTCACCTATTCCTAAAACCCTAACCCCTCCTACATATCCCTTATTCCCTCATCCCGAAAGCAACATCTTAAAACCCTAGTCCCTCTCTCTCAGTTTCATAGTTTATACCCTCCCTCTCATTTTCATAGTCTATATAGTCCACTCATACCACATAAGTTCATTTCCCCTTCCCTTATCCCTAATCACCAATACTCACTCCTTCCATACCTTCTCTAGGGGTACACAGCTTCAAAACTTGGCAAACATAAACAAAGAAGACAGAGATTATGAGGGGAGGAAAACAGTGGCAGTGAAAGTTTGGGAGATGAACCTCGGCATCAAAGAAAACCACACAAGGGGGGCAGGATTATTAGGGACAACCAAATCATCATGCATATGGCTTACCATTATAGGACCTGGAACAAATTTTGCTACATAAGAGTTAAGCAAATGAGAAGAAGGCTAATATAAGCACTCGAAGGTAAAAAGGAGAATGATAGGCTTAGGTTGTTTGCTGAAGCTTGCTTGGCTCATCAAGATGCTTGATGGTGGTATTGGCCACAAATTTTGATCAAATTTGGAGGAATGTTTTCCTTTGACAAATTTTGGTAATTTTGACACACAAAATTTGGTTCTATGCAGCGCCACTGGCGCTGCGCTTTTGCTAGGGACACCCAATGGGAAAATGGTTTGAATTTTTGGATTCAGAGCGGTGAGTATATGCACCCTATGAATTTTCTAAGTTTTTGTAGCAGAACTAGTCCACCAAAAGGTCAAAAAAACACTCCAAAAATGACCTTTCTGTCCCTTTTTGGACACACAGAAGCAATCTTGGGAGAATCAACGTTTGAGGGGTCAAATGAGCTTCAAATGAAGAAATTCAAGATATTTTGGAAAGAAGAATTGAATATATTTCCAATGAGCTATCATGAGATCACTTTGGATACTGGGAAGACCTTTAAAATGGACCTACAAAAAGTCATGGGCATAGGGCGAGTGGCGTTGCGCATAGGACAAAAATTGCACTGAATTGCCATTTCACTGTGCTTTGACTGTAATTTTGGATTTTCTCTCATGGATGGTGTTTTACTAATGTAAATGATGACTAGGCTTGTAAATATGATGGGTAATAAGTATTATAAGGTAGACGCATTAGATTAAAAGTCATTTTGAGCACAAATGAATCAGTTTCCTCATTATTAGAGGCAAGTTGTTAGGATGCCTAAATTCTAGTTTCTTGTTCAATGTTGGTTAGCTTAGCTCCTCATCTTAGGGATTCGACCCCTGAGGATGGGATGAGGTTGAATCAATGTCTATATTTTCTTCTTCTTTCTCATTGTAAAGGGTTTGACTCAGTTGGATGCTTGGGCTTTGAGTAAACATCATTTTGTGTCAATTTTCAGCAGGAGATTAATGAAAAGTTGCAACTATTTCTTTGGGATCCATGTGGTATGATGTTTATTTTAGTTTTCTCCATTGTGATCATATGTTAAAATGTTTTTTGTACTTCATCAATCATTTCATTCATTTTAAGTGGATGTTTTCAAGTTAATAGGCAAAACCCATAATATTTATGCTCTGTTTTGGGAAAATATTCACAGTGTATGTTTTCTTTAGTCTAGGAAGAATCCATGTTTGCTTACATGCTCTTTCTAGCTCCTCACCTATCTTGAATCACCTCACCCATCAATCCTAGAGTGCTAAGCTTTATGCCTACCTTGCCCCATCAAACACCCTATAATTTTGACCTAATTTCCTTGCCCAAACTATCTGGCTCCTCTTGATCTAGCAAAAACCCTTCAAAATCAAATCAAACCTTGTGCTACTATACCTAGCCTAATATCAGTTTCTAGATCCAGTCAATTTGGCTAATATCCTTATGGAGAGAGCCCTCTCCTGGCCTAGTAGGGCTAGCTACTTAGCTAAGTGTGGTTTGTGGTTACCCTGGCATTGCCTTCCTTCAGCTTGAGGTTCAATCCAAGTGCTAACATAGTGGCGACCATACTGGGGACCATAGTTTTATGTTCCTCAACAAAATGTATTAAGTTTAGATCTGATCGTTGATGGTGGACAACGATCAGACACGGAAAGGCTAAAATCATTCACCTAGCGACTCTAAATCAGTTTCAAGATCAGATCCAAGGACTCCATTGGAGGATGAACCTGACCAACAGAAACATGAAAGGACAATATGGAAAGATTAGGTATTCAAGTCGGAATTTCATCCAAGACATCATGTTCTTTGTTATAAATTATTTCTTCTTTTTTCTGAGAATGTCAAGAAGGGTTTACAAAGTATATTGTATTTGAGATAAGAGCCTTGATTCTTTCCCTTTGAAGATTGTGAATAAAAAATATTTGCATGCCTTTGATCTTGATCAAGACCCTTCTTTTGAATCCTATGATGACCGTCTTCAAACTGATGAGCCTCAAGAGATCGAGAATAATTCTATAGCTTCTGTATATATTCCTATACCTTGTAAAATTCCAGATAGATACAAGCCTCTGATTTTACCTCCTATATCCCATGCTTTCCCTAAAAATCATTACCTATATCTACCAAGATTTGATGCTAAATGTGACAACATCACTGCTAAGAGACATGTACTCGATTTTGAGTCTTTTCTTGACATTTTGAAGTTGATGAAGAGGATTTCAGTATTAGGATTTTTACTCTTTCTTTGCAAGGCAAAGTTAAGAACTGGTTCAAAATCCTGCCTGATGCAAGCATCTCAGATTTCTAGCAATTTGTCAAAGTTTTCCCCAACAAGTGGGTGGTCAGACAGAGCCCTTTCTTGATTCTAGCAGAGTATAACTAGCTGAAAAGATAGCCAGGGGAGATAGAAAAACAATTTTCTGCCAGATTTAACCAAGCTTATTGTTCGATGCCTATTAATATAAGACCTCCTCCTAATTCAACTCTTTTGCATTATTCGGAAGCCTTTGATCTGGAAATGGAGTTTCAACTGAGAGAAAGTAACCTTACAACACTTGAAGAGATGAAGAACAGTCCAGTAGATGTAGAGGCTAATTTGTTGATCAGAAGGGCAAAGTTGAAGGAAGAAGAGATGAAGAACATAGATTCCTACCTTACAACACTTGAAGAGATGAAGAACAGTCCAGTAGATGTAGAGGCTAATTTGTTGATCAAAAGGGCAAAGTTGAAGGAAGAAGAGATGAAGAACATAGATCCAGAGGAATCAACATCTTTAGAGGTAAAGCTCAACATTTTGGTAAGTGCAGTGGAAGAGATGATGACAAGGAATGAGCATGATGTTCAAGACCATGGTTCGCTGATTGAAGAAAAACAAGTGGCTGATCCAAAAACAAAATCTTTCTTATCCCAGTTGTCATAGATCTGATAATTATTGTTTTATGGATTAGCTTGGAGAAGAGAGATCTGTTGATCTGACATGTATGCTTGATGATGTGTTTTATACTGATGATTTGCCTAAGTTTGATCAGTATGATGATGATTATGTTCTCCAAATAGAAGCTAATCTTGCATAAAAATCAATAGTTGGTTTGTGGAAGGAGGAAGTTCACTTTTAGCAGCTTGAATACAATGATCAACCGATGCATATCAACTATGGAAGTTAGGAGGAAAGTGAATTTTTTTTTGAATTAGGTGAAGGATATTTGCCTCTTTGTTTTACTTCATTTTAGTTCATTAGATACAACTTTCGCGTAATCAGAAATCAACCGTCAATAAGTTTTGATCTTGACCATCTAAAGGGCAATGAAATCCTCGTTCAAGACTTCTCATATTTAGATTTGTAGCCCCTTAATGCCATTGAATGTTAGGTTGTAGAAGAAGACTTGGAAGCTAGAACATATGATCAAATGATGCAAGATGATTCCGTACCATTATGTTTTGAATCATTTCGGTTTTTGAAGGGAAATTTGCATAGTATATCTTCAATAAACGATGAGCAACCTGTAGAAAATCATGTAATCTCATTGGAACCAATAGAAAATGGGTTGAAATAGTATTTTCAAGTTTTTCATGACCCAATAGCTTATGTATCGGATGATATCTACAGTCAAAGTCCTCCATTAGCTAACTATGAGCTTGAAAAAGGTATTGATACAAACTTGATTCGACAGCTGGTTTCTTTGTCATTTTCAGCAAGAGTCTCATCACAAAGCTCAAAGGAATGTTTGCATTCATGGTATGAGGAGAAGCAAAGTAGTCCACTGGATGAACTAATCCCAATGCACATAAATTTCAAGATCCTTATGTAGTATTTTTGGAGTCAGATAGAGAATCCATATTATTCAACCTGGGAAAATTTGGATCTGTTTACAAGTTTTCATGAGAGTTTCATTTCAGTAGGTCTCTCTTATTACCCATAAGCAAACACCTGTGGAGAATTCAACTAGTAGATAGAATGCTTACTTCATTGCATTGGTTGTTTCATTTCACTTGATCAGGTGATGAATGGAATAGTTAGAGTAGGTTTTATTGAATAAGCTCCATTTTGAGCATCTTTTTCAGTTTTTCAGTTTTGTTTTAGCATTGAGTCAGTTTTTAGTTGAGTAAAAGTTAGTTTGTGTCTTTGAGTCATTAGTATTAAGTCATGTTCAGTTTTTTTACTCCATGCCCAATGGATAAGGCTACTTGGTCTACGGTTTTCTTGGCACCTCCAAGGAGCTACCATCCCCAATGGAGCCAATGTTAGAGTCAGTATTTGCATACTACCATCAGTGATCAAAATTGCTCTTTTCATATTCATTTTAGGTGTCCCACACAGAATTTTTTTTATCATTCCACTAGGTCATGCAAAAAAATTAGTCACTGATGGTAGTCCTAGTCCAAAAACATCACTCTTCCCTAAACGTGATTACTTGCTGGCATAGTTTCATATCTTGTTGACCATACATCATCCATAAAGTTATTTTTATCATGCCATTTGTATTAGTCATGAGGTTATTATGTCATCTTGAAATTCAGTCCTTTAAGATCTCATTAGATATTTTAGGGTTCTTCAAGGTTTCATTAGGTCATTAGGGTTGTCAAGGTTCCATTCCATTGCATAAGACCAGCAAGTAAGGGATGATCAAATAACATCCCTTCACCATGTGAAGATGATTTGTAAAGAGAAATGCTTATTTCATTATGTAATTTTATGTCTTTCAAATGTAATAAATCACCATCCCAAGTTGTTAACTCAATGTTCCAAGGATGCCAAACCATCAAAAGATCAATTTGTCAAAGGAGATATCAAGTGAAAGGGTAAAGTTTCAAATGGTTAATTGCATGCCCAAGGGAGTTGTCTTTTCCCAGGGGTGTCCAAATCATCATTTCCCACAAGCACTGAACCCTAATTTCCTCATCCATTGAGCTAGTGTTGGCTATGGAATCAGAAACATCTGAGTATATGAGGCACACGAGAGGTCATTTCAGCAAGTATGAGGACATTCTAACTCATAAACATCATTTCTCCATCATTTTTCAAGAATTCATTCCAAGGGACAAATCATTTGCTACACATAGGGTCGGTTTTTCTTCAAACTATATTTTAGACCAAACATGGATGAATTTTGAAAACGCGAGATATTTTTTTGTCCATAATAGGCCAAGAATGAAAAACCTCCTTCATGTTTTACACAAGTGTCATGTTTTTGGTGAAATGTCAAAAATACAGTTGCTACAAGAGAGTTGTTGCACTTCCGGAGTGACTTTGGAAAAATCACTTTTTATTCTATCTAGAGTCTCCAAATGACTTCCCTGATGAGTCAATTGATAACTAGACAAAAATAGCTTTCCATTGAGCTATCATGCACTCATTTGGGAGTTGTGGAAGACCTCCAAAAGTTTCCTGCAATAGAACACTTCATTTTTGCACCCTCATTCTGCACTTTTTGACTAGTATTGGGATAATTGCATTTTTAGGGGCTATAATTGATCCTTTTCAGTTCTTGATAGGTCCACTATGTAGCTAAGAGAGAGACCTTTCCAACGAGCTATCATGTGCTCCATTTGGACACCAGGAAGGTAGCCAACATTAACCTGCAAGTTGGAGGAAAACATTGTGAAGGTGCTGCACATAAAGGAGGGAGCGTTGCGCATAGGGCCGTTTCCCCGGTGTTAAATTGAACGGTGCTGTGCATATGGCCAGCAAGGGCCAAAACGCTCTATCTGCCACCCAAAACATTGTGTTTGCCTTCTTTAGCCCATAAACAAGTAAGTATAACCCCTAAACTATTCTCTTGGCATTTAATTCATTTGTTTGAGGTTGATTTTCTATGGAAAAACTGAAACCCCAGAATCCCTCCACTTATTCCTTAAAACCATAATTCTTCCTATACATCCCTTCACCTATTCCTAAAACCATAACCCCTCCTACATATCCCTCCATATCCCTTATTCCCTCATCCTGAAAGCAACATCTTAAAACCCTAGTCCCTCTCTCTCATTTTCATAGTTTATACCCTCCCTCTCATTTTCATAGTCTATATAGTCCACTAATACCACATAAGTTCATTTCCCCTTCCCTTATCCCTAATCACCAATACTAACTCCTTCCATACCTTCTCTAGGGGTACACAGCTTCAAAACTTGGTAAACATGGACAAAGAAGATAGAGATTATGAGGAGGAGGAAAAATAGTGGCAGTGAAAGTTCAAGAGATGAACCTCAGCATCAGAGAAAACCACACAAGGGGGGAAAGATTATCAAGGACAATGAAATCATCAGGCATATGGCTCACCATTATAGGACCCGGAGAATTTTTTGTAACATAAGGGTCAAGAAAATGACAAGAAGGCTAAAACAAACACTCGAAGGCAAAAAGGAGGATGATAGGCTTAGGTTGTTTGTTGAAGATTCCTTGGCTCATCAAGATGCTTGGTGGTGGTATTCGTGACAAATTTTGATCAAATTTGGAGGAATTTTTGCCTTTGACAAATTTTGGCAATTTTGACACAGTAAATTTGGCTCTATGCACAGCACCACTGGCACTGCACTTTTCCTAGGGATACCCAATGGACAAATGGTTTTCAGTTTTGGATTCAGAGTGATGAGTACATGCACCCTATGAATTTTCTAAAATTTTGTAGCAAAACTAGTCTACCAAAAGGTCAAAAAACTCTCCAAAAATGACTTTTTTGCCCCTTTTTGGACACATTGAAGTAGTCTTAGGAAAATCAGCGTTTGAGGGGTCAAATGAGCTTCAAATGAAGAAATTCAAGATGTTTTGGAAGGAAGACTTGAAGAAATTTCCAATGAGCTATCATGAGATCACTTTGGAGTCATCAATATTCAGTCATGTAAAAGTCATTTTTTTACTCCATGCCCAATGGATAAGGCTACTTGGTCTACGATGTTCTTGGCACCTCCAAGGAGATACCATCCCCATTGGAGCCAATGTTAGAGTTAGTATTTGCATACTTCCATTAGTGATCAAAATTGCTTTTTTCATATTCATTTTAAGTGTCCCACATAAATCTTTTATCATTCCACTATGTCATGCAAAAAAATTAGTCATTGATGGTATTCCTAGTCCAATAACATCACTCTTCCCTAAATGTTATTACTTGTTGGCATAGTTTCATATCTTGTTGACTGTACATCATCCATAAAGTTATTTTTATCATGCTATTTGTATTAGTCATGAGGTTATTATATCATCTTGAAATTTAGTCCTTCAAGGTCTCATTAGGTCTTTTAGGTTTCTTCAAGGTTTCATTAGGTCATTAGGGTTGCCAAGGTTCCATTCCATTTCATAAGACCAGCAAGCAAAGGGTGATCAAATAACATCCCTTCATCATGTGAAGATGATTTGTAAAGAGAAATGATTATTTCATTATGTAATTTTATGTCTTTCAAATGTAATAATTTCACCATCCCAAGTTGTTAACTCAGTGTTCCAAGGATGCCAGACCATCAAAAGATAAATTTGTCAAAGGAGATATCAAGTGAAAGGGTAAAGTTTCAAAGGGTTAATTTCATGCCCAAGGGAGTTGTCTTTTCCCAGGGGTGTCCAAATCATCATTTTCCACAAGCACTGAACCCTAATTTCCTCACCCATTAAGCTAGTGTTGGCTATGGAATTAGAAACATCTGATTATATGAGGCATAAGAGAGGTAATTTCAGCAACTATGATGACATTCCAACTCATAAACATAATGTCTGCATCATTTTTCAAGAAGTCATTCCAAGGGACAAATCATTTGCCACACATAGGGCCGGTTTTCCTTCAAACTATCTTTTAGACCAAAACGGGATGCATTTGGAAAAAGTGAGATACATTTTGTCCATAATAGGGCAAGGATGAAAATTCTCCTTCACTTTTTACATAGGTGTCATGTTTTTGGAGAAATGTCAAAAATACAGTTGCTACAAGAGAGTTGTTGCACCTCTAGTGTGACATTGGAAAAATCACTTTTTATTCTAGTTGGAGTATCCAAATGACTTTCTTGATGAGTCGAATGATAACTATATGAAAATATCTTTCCAATGAGCTATCTTGCACTCAATTTGGAGTTGAGAAAGACATCCAATTGTTTCCTGCAAGAGGATACTTTATTTTTGCACCCTCATTCTACACTTTTTGACCAGTCTTGGGAGAATTGACTTTTTAGGGGATATAAATGATCCTTTTTAGTGCTTGATAGGTCTGCTATGTATTAAATATAGAGGTCCTTCCAACGAGCTATCATGCGCACAATTTGGACACGGGGAAAGCAATCAAAATCAACCTACAATTTGGAGGAAAAAATTATGGAGGCGCTACGCATAGAGGAGGGAGTGTTGTGCATAGAGCTGGAGCATTGTGCATAGGGCAGTTTCCCCAATGTTAAATTGAATGGAATTGCACATAGAATGAGGGACTAAACACCTATAGGTGTCACTACGCATAGGGCCAACAAGGGCCAAAACGCTTTGTCTGCCACCCAAAACATTGTGTTTGCCTTCTTTAGCCCATAAGCAAGTAAGTATAACCCCTAAACTATTCTCTTGGCATTCAATTCATTTGTTTGGGGTTGATTTTATATGGAAAACCTAAAACCCTATAATCACTCCACTTATTCCTTAAAACCCTAATTCTTCCTATACATCCCTTCACCTGTTCCTAAAACCCTAACCCCTCCTACATATCCCTCCATATCCCTTATTCCCTCATCCTGAAAGAAACATCTTAAAACCCTAGTCCCTCTCTCTCATTTTCATTGTTTATACCCTCCCTCTCATTTTTATACTCTATATAGTCCACCAATACCACATAAGTTCATTTCCTCTTCCCTTATCCCTAATCACCAATACTAACTCCTTCCATAACTTCTCTAGGGGTACACAGCTTCAAAACTTGGCAAACATGGACAAAGAAGACAGGGATTATGAGGAGGAGGAAAACAGTGGCAGTGACAGTTTGGGAGATGAACCTCAGCATCAGATAAAACCACACAAGGGGGGTAGGATTATTAGGGAGAACCAAATCATTAGGCATATGGCTTGCCATTACAGGACCCGGAACAAAATTTGCAACATAAGGGTCAAGCAAATGAAAAGAAGGCTAAAACAAGCACCCGAAGGCAAAAAAGAGGATGATAGGCTTAGGTTGCTTGCTGAAGCTTCCTTGGCTCATCAAGATGCTTTATGGTGGTATTGGCCACAAATTTTGATCAAATTTGAAGGAATTTTTGCCTTTGAAAATTTTTGGCAATTTTGACACAGGAAAACTGGCTCTATGCGCAGCGCCACTGGCGTTGCACGTTTCCTAGGGACACCCAATGGACAAATAGTTTTCATTTTTGGATTCAGAGTGATGAATACATGCACCCTATCCATTTTCTAAGCTTTTGGAGTAGAACTAGTCTACTAAAAGGTCAAAAAACACTCCAAAAATGACCTTTCTGCCCCTTTTTGGACACACATAATCAGTCTTGGGAGAATCCAATTTTTAGGGGTCAAATGAGCTTCAAATGACGATATTCAAGATGTTTCGGAAAGACGACTAGAAGAGATTTCCTATGAGATATCATGAGCTTAATTTGGATACCTGAAAGGCCTCCAAAATGGACCTGCAAAAAGGGTTGCGCATAGGGCCAGTGGCACTGCGCATAGGACAAAAATTGCACTGAATTGCCATTTCATTGTGCTTTGACTGTAATTTTGGATTTTGTCTCATGGAGGGTGTTTTACTAATTTAAAAGATGGCTAAACTTACAAATATGATGGTTAATTAGTATTATAAGGTAGATTCATTAGATTAAAAGTCATTTTGAGCACAAATGAATCAGTTTCCTCACTTTTAGAGGCAAGTTGTTAGGATGCCTAGATTCCAGTTTCTTATTCAGTGTTGGTTAGATTAGCTCCTCATCTTAGAAATTCGGCCCCTGAGGATGGGAGGTGGTTGAATGAATGTCTATATATTCTTCTTCTTTCTCATTGTAAAGGGTTCAACTCAGTTGGATGCTTGGGCTTTGATTAAACATCATTTTGTATCAGTTTTCAGCAAGAGATTAATGAGAAGTTGCAGCTATTTCTTTGGGATCCATGTGGTATGATGTTTAGTTCAATTTTCTCCATTGTGATCACATGTTAAAATGTTTTTTGTACTTCATCAATCATTTCATTGATTTTAAGTGGATGTTTTGAAGTTGATAGGCAGAACCCATAATATTTATGCTTTGTTTTGGGAAAATATTCATAGTCTATGTTTTCTTCAGTCTAGGAAGAATCCATGTTTTCTTACATGCTCTTTCTAGCTCCTCACCTGTCTTGAATCACCTCACCCATCAAACCCTAAAGTGTTGATTCTTGTGCCTACCTTGCCCCATCGAACACCCTACAATTTTGACCTAATTTCCTTGCCCAAACTATTCGGCTCCTCTTGATCTAGCAAAAACCGTTCAAAATCAAGTCAAACCTTATGCTACTATACCTAGCCTAATATCAGTTTCTAGATCCAGTCAATTTGGCTAAGATCCTTACAGAGAGAGCTCTCTCCTGGCCTAGTAGGGCTAGCTACTTGGCTAAGTGTGGTTTGTGGTTACCCTGGCATTGCCTTCCTTCAGCCTGAGGTTCAATCTAGGTGATAGCAGAAGACAACATTTAGAACTCATGAAGGTCATTATGAATTTCTTGTCAAGCCTTTTGACCTTACTAATGCACCTACCACATTTCAAGGTTTGATGAATTCCATTTTGAAACCCTTCCTTAGAAAATTTGTGTTAGTATTATTTGATGATATACTAATCTACAACAAAGCTTGGAAGGATCATGTTCAACATGTTGACATGGTTCTCAAACTATTGGAGGAGAAACAATTGTATGCAAAAACCTCCAAATGTTTCCTTGGGGTTCAGGAGGTGGAATATTTGGTTCATATTGTATCTCATGAGGGGATTAAGGTAGACCCTAAATAAATTAAATCCATCAAGGAATGGAAAATACTCGCAACCTTATGACATCTTTGAGGATTTCTCAGGTTGACAGGGTATTATCACAAGTTTGTTAAGAATTATGGTAAAATAGTAGCACCTCTAACAACATTATTAAATAAATATGTATCTTCTTGGAGTCTAGAAGCAAGAAAGGCCTTTGAAAAACTTAAAGAGGCAATATGTCAAGCTCCGGTCTTAGCTACACTAGACTTCACAAAAACCTTTATTGTGGAATGTGATGCCTCAAGAAATGGAATTGGTTTTTTTTTTTTTAATGCAAGAAGGTAGACCCATTTCCTTTAAAATTCGTCCAATCAAGGGAAAGTATTTACACAAACCCATTTATGAGAAGGAAATGCTGGAAATTCTACATGCCCTGAAATAATGGCACCCTTACCTAATTGGAAGACACTTCAAGCTAAAAATAAATCATGATAGTCTCAAATACTTATTGGAACAAATATTATCTTAAGAATAGTAACAAAAATGGGTCACAAAGATGTTGGGCTATGCCTTTGAAATCATCTACAAGAAAGGGAAGAAAATGTTGTTGCAGATGCACTCTCAATAATTATGAGGATGTGGAGGAATTTCTTTGTGCCATTTCTATTATCCAACTTGATTGGATAAAGGAAGATAGGGATTAATGGAATAATGACAACGAGGTGTGGAAACTAATTCAAAAGTTGCAGCAAGATCATAGTGCATCTCATAGTTTTATCTGGAAAAATGATTCACTATGGTACAAAGATCACTTATATCTATGTAAGAACTCCAAATCAAACAAAATGCTCTTTTGGAATTGAAAACCTCTCATATAGTAGGGCAATCTGGATTTTTAAAAACTTACCACAAGGTCAAGAAGGATTTTTTTGGGATGGATTTAATTATGATGTTCAGAAGTTTATAGCAGATTGTTTGGTTTTCCAACAAAATAAAGTTGAGATAATTAAAATACTAGGTATTTTACAACCTCTATCCATTCCAAGTTAGTTTTGGGAGGAGGTATTAATGAAATTTATCATTGGTATACCCAAGTCCAAAGGAAAGATTGTCATCATGGTGGTAATTGATATACTTACCAAGTATGCACACTTGTGTGCATTATCTCATCTTTTCAAATCCAATATAGTTTCTATAAAATTTGTGGAAGTAGTTCAAAACTTACATGGAAACCCAAATATTATTTTAAGTGTTATGTTAGCGCTTAGATCTACCTTTGGATGAAATAAGGTAAAACTCAAGGCTACATCAAGCCACGCTCAGCCTCGTAGCTAGCCCTACGAGGACAGGATAGGGCTCTCTCCAGTCAATCTCGATAAAATGAGAAATAGGGTGCGAGATGACTCTATAATGGGAACTAATTTTAGGCTAGTAAAGAGATAGGAAAGTTTGATTTTGATTTTTTGGGTTTTTGTTGGAGAAATGGGAAAAAACAATTTTGGGTCCGAGGATAAGGCCAGATCTTTGCAGAATTCGAGTTGGGGCGAGGTAGGAAATAGTCTTAATGCTTTTTTATTAAGTGTATGGATGGATCAGAACAAAAAGGAGTTGAAGAGAGCAAGGGAGAACATGGATCCTCTCCAAATAGGCGAAAACATGTAAAACTAAACAAATTCAAAGGCAGAGCACTGAAATCAATGGATTCAACCTCATTTACTCATTCATTTAGTTTTAGAAGCATAAGAAGGGAATGACATACATTAAACATGAAAGAAGAATGGCATACATTAAACATGAAAGAACTTACAATAAACTGAGAGAAAACACCATCAAGAACTGAAAGCCACAAGAATCCCAACAGGTGCTGCAAAACCTCTGATCTTTCCTTAGCCAAAATATGAAAAATATGTACAATAGTGTGCCAAAATATTTCCTAAGAGTCCAACCTCTCTAACCTCTGAAAATGATTGAGAAATTACATCATATAGACCATCCTAACCCCTTTCCATGCCTTTAGGGGTCGAATTCCTCCTTCTAGGAGCAGTTTCAACTAATTCTAAACAAGGATCTAGAATATAGGCATCTAAACAACTTGCCTCTAAAAGAGAGGAAACTGATTCTTACATTTGATTTTTACTTTTTTAGGAGTGAATCATCTAGAATAGGTAAAAGTAAGTCCAAGTTACATGCCAACCATAAATTTACATCAAGATAACTCAAAAATTTCATCCACAAGCAAAACTGGTTCAACTGGCCGAATTTCTGAGCTGGAAGGTGAAAAATTGACCAAAAATCTATATGCGTAGCGCACCTGAGTCATACGTGTAGCGTGTCTTTCAGCCTGATTTTGGGGCACTTCCTGGAATCCAAATTGAGCTCATGATAACTTGTTGGAAAGCCCTAGATGTTGTCTATCCAAACCAAGTGGAATTACAAAATTTGGATCTCATTTTCCCCTCCAAAACTTCATTCTCCCATAAGTACTTCTTGCTGGAGCAAAAGGTGGCAGCAAGGTGGTTTTCATGGTGTTTTTGGGTCTTTTGATCATCCAGAACTTGATGAAATGCTTCGGAAATACTTGAGCATGCATAACATACCATGCAAAACCCAAAAATATAAAGTTTTCCTTCAGCAAGTGTCCCAATCAAAAGCGAGCACGTCGATGCACTACTCATATAGCTGAAAACCCTGTTTTTAGGCCAAAATATTTCAAAATGACAAAAATTTCTCCGAATTTGCTCAAATTCTGAGTGAAGACCCTCCATAATGTATTATGTCCAGCCAATGAAGCCTCAGCCAAAATCTAGAGTGGATCAAGCCTTTTCCGCCGTTTTAGTTCTCTACTCAACCTCCTCTTTAGAATCTTCATTTTTGCTTTGCAGACATGCATGCGAGCCCAATAATGATTTTTCATATGATGGAACATGTCTTTGTTTCTATCCTGATCCTGTGAATGTACCTGCACTGATGAAGAAGGCGAGACCCCTTCCACGCCATGTGGAGATAGTACTTGCGCTGCTGATGAAGTCAACGAGACCCCTTCCACCCCGGGTGGAGATAGTACTCGTCGTGATGTTGTAAACAAAGATCTGTGGCCTCTCTGATTTGTTACCACTACTGGTGCACTGCTATGCTCCATCTCTGTACATCAACCTCAACGGTTGAATCACTGTCCTGCTCATAAACTAAATCCGTCTCTGACATGGCTTTGAAAACAAGATGTCTGCAATATGTATGTTGATATAGGTGTAGTGAAAACAAAAGTTTCAAAAAACCCAAATATGTCACATATGTATCAAAGTATCTCAGGAAAACAAGCCACAGTGGTAATAGCTCTGTTAAGTGGATTGGCATAAAAACAGTCTCTGTTTTGATCACAAGTGAATTTGACAAATGAGTAGAAAGTGTAATGTAGTGTGCAGCCTTTGTAATGCTGGCTAAAATTTGTCAAAGGGGAAAATGAGTATGGGACTATGTTTTGTCAATGGAGAATGGGAAAAAAATGTGAAAATGACCATATTAAAACAATAGCAATGACAGTGGTAATATAATGGCGATGGCAACAGTGATGAAATGGGAAACTGAGAGTGTGAGGGCGTGACACTTTGACAGTAGATGTATAAACATATATATCAACAACACAAGCTTGGAAATCCTTCACAAGACCATCAGTATTTAGAAACCCCAAGAAATGAATTTGCAATGAACCTAGGGTTTACACATTTCTCCTCATCAAATACTTGTTTCCCCACTTTAACACCACAATCATGTTCAAAAGTCACTGAGCAACCATTAAAAACCTACTTGCAAGCTGATTGTGTCGATTTGGTGTGAAACTGGACGCAAGGGAAATTTTTTTTAGCTCTGAGACTGTATGCGTAGTGCACCCACCCAATGCATAGTGCGCTGCAAGTGCGTAGCGGCCTTGTTATTTTACACAGGCTGGGGAGGCTATATGCGTAGCGCGCTCTATATGCGTAGCGCGCCACATAATGCATTTTCTAGGAGGCTTTTGGAGGCATTCCCAGTGTCCAAATTGAGCATGTGATAGCTCGTTGGAAATATCTTGAAGTCTACTTTCCAACCCAAGTAAAAGTGTTCAATTTTGACCTCATTTTCCTTGTCATAAATCAAATCTCCCAAAACTTGTCAAAATGAGCAGAATGAGGCTGCCTCAAGGCAGAGCGCTGTTGTAGTCAACTTTTGAAGGTCTTCCTCAACTCCAAATTGAGCTCATGATAGCTCATTGGAAAGATAGTTATGTCTCGTTATCCTTTGACTCATCAAGCAAGTAATTCAGCCAACCATGCTAGGATAAATCTTGAGTTTCCCAAGGTTACTTTAGAGGTGCATTCAATTCTCCTGAGGTAACAATATTTTTGACATTTCTCTAAAACCATGATACCGGTGTAAAACGTGAGGGAGGTTTTCCTTCTTTGGAATGTTGGAGACAAAAACCACTCTCAGTTTTCCAAAATTCATCTTTGATTGCTCAGAAACATCTTGTGAGTGAAACTTATCCCGATGTGTGAAACAAGGAATTTTGTCAAAATAAAGTGAAATGAAGGGGATAAGGGGCTTCTAAATTCTTGGGGAAATTTTGGGAAGTAGGAAGGGATGTTAGGAAGCAGGGGAAAGTGGAATCTCAGAGATTGAGTGAGGGGAAGGGGTCCAAAAGGGCAAAACACAGGCCCAACCTAGAAAATTGCCCAGTTGTAGCTAGAAACTAGGGTTTGTGCGAAAGTGAGGAATTTGGGGAATCTCAGTGATGGGAAGCATTTGGTAAGGTACTTTAAGGATAGGGGAAGGTGTATGAACATCAGGAAACAAGTTTTGCCGATGATTTGACCGTCCAAGAGAAATTGCCTTCAAAACCCTAGGAGAGGGAAATGACCTTACCTAGGCGCAACTGAAGCATGAACAAGGTGTAAAATGACTCATTAGACACTGAGATGATAATGAAAACCCTATGAATGATGATAGACTTAGCTGAATAGTGACATAGATTGGCATTTTGGCAACTTTGAAAAGAGTGAGAGCAAACCCTAGACCTAATGCCTAGTGACCAAATTTTGCTTGAAGACTCTTTGAAATGACAAAATTTGACCTTGACACTCTAAGACCACTTTGTAAGAGCATATTTGATCACTGGAGGAAGGCTGAAAAGACTGACACTAACACACTACATGGCAGACTTAACTTATAATTTATAATATTTGTTTATATCGGGTCTAGGTTTTATCACACTTCACAAACTCTCGCACTTCATAAGATTGGCTTTTTAGTAAATTGTCGTGATGCGATAAGTATTGACTCGCTCTATTACAATATCACATTTTGCTTATTACGATATGTTTTATGAGTTGTGTATTTTGTGAGAGCTGATTTTCGATTGCGATTAAGTGCTTCATTTTATGGGAAATGCCTTAAGTCTTGGCTTTGAATGAAAATTCTAATGATATCTAAGTTAAATGTTGTGATCCCTTCCATTGCAATTTGTGGATTTTGTTCATTAATTAACCCTTTAACACACTCGGTCCAACGGTATGCGAAAAGGTGAGAATTGCTAGTCGTAAAGGGATTTGACTTGATATCTTGATTTATTTCTAAAAATTCAAAAGAAAGTGCCTAAGTGCTAAATTTTTCTTGGAGGGTTTTTTTATAAAGGATCCCCATTTATTAATATAATATTAACTATTAAACTAATAAATGTAGGAGTTGTTGAATAGCACAACAATTGGTGATTCGCTGGAAGAACTAGTGATCTCTGATAGTTTTTTGAAATTTCTAAAACTTCCAAAATAAAGGTAGTTCAAAAAATAGAAAATACATTAAATATAAGATAGGTAACATTTCTCTGAATAAGAAAACAAAATACACCTAATTATCATCCATTTGATTATCCTATTCAAAATGAAAATTCGTTTGTCTACATCATTCTTTACTTGGTTTTAAAAATAAAGTAGGGTGCTCTTGCAGATTAGCTTTTAGAACTACTCATTTGTCATAGGTAGAGCCTCTGCTGCCAACAAGCATCCATAGCCTCGACAAGGGTTACCTTTTAACCGAAAATGATTTAGTACCCCATCTAGATATGAGTGCAATTTTTAGAGATAAAATCAGAGTCATATACTTCTTTTTCCTTTCTTTTCTAAACAATTTATTTTTTCTTAAAAATTTCTTTTTTCTACTTAAAGGTCATTGTCTTGGTTTGGTGGCCAAAATTGACAATTCCATTCACTGGTTGTAACTCAACTGAACAAGTTGGCTCGTGATGAGACCCCTTGTCTTTTGATTAAAATAATCTCGAGCCATTACCCTATTTTGATATGAAGTATTGGTAATGTCAGTTTATTATTTTCCTATGAACATGGTAAGTCAGCTCTTGACGAGACCTCTTATCCTTTAAGTTTAAGCACATTTTAGAATTACACTCTAAAAAGGGAAAAGTTTACTAGATGGGGAGAATAATTTACTCCTTAAGAGTTTCTGGATGACAATTATAGAATTAAGGATGCTTTTCTGCATAGAGTCTTTGCTTTGTTAAAGATACTTTTCTCGACTGATGGTAGAAAAAAGGTTTTTTTATAGAAATTAGGTTTTGCAAAGGACAAATAATTTTGGTGGAAAAGGTTTCAGAGAAATCAAACTTAGCTTATGTCTCAAATGTGAAAATTATCTCCTCAACAATCTCTACTTATACAGGTGAAAAGTCAAAATATAAAAGAGATTATTATTGAAAGGTCAAAATTAAATGTTATTTAACTTTTATTTTCTTGGAAAAATTAGAGTAAATAGTGTACAGGGATAGAAGAGGTTATCTTCTATGAAAATTATTTCTTCAAAATCCGCCCATTAACAGGTAGAGAATCTCTCTTGCCTAATAAATCTTGCAATAAAAAGGTTGATGGGCTGATTTTCTCTGCAATTTGAAATGGGAAAGCCACATTCTTTGGAATTTGGCATGCTTACCTTTTTCCTCATGTGCTTTATCCCACTTCAATACAAGGTCTTCAAGCTAAAAGGATTTAGGACTTACAGAATTTTCATCAAATGAATATTTAACTAACTGATGATGTGGATGTGTGATTTTGGCTTTGACTCTTTCTTCTTTGAGCTTGAGGATTTGCAATTTCCTTAATTGCATAGAAGAGGAAGGAGTTTCTTCAATAAATTGAACCAGGGCTAGAGAGGTAATAGCTACATTTGTCAGTCCCGGATGCGGGTGATTGAGGGCCAGGACGATATGTGGGAGGCACGTGAAGTGGGCAAGTGGTAACTCTACCGTGCCAGATGTTACAGTTATGGGCTGGCTAGCCGACTCCGCATAGTTGAATTTATGGTAGCATTTACGCTGTCGTCCAGGCTCTGAGTTATTAGCGCAATGGAACTCAGCTCACTCCACATTGCTGTTGTTCAGGGCGACTCTCGGCGGGATCGCTCGTCCATCTGCTGTCCGTCTACCCTGGTGCATGTCGTCTACTCCTCCATGTTTATCTGTCTTTGCTGGGATATGTGTGCTGTCACTACCATCGACCTCCATTCTGTTCCGGCTCTTGGCGCTCATAGCTTCTTTCAGGCTCAGTCTTTGGCTCACCCGGCGCATACGCCTCTCAGTTGTTTTTCTGCCTTCCATTCTCTGTTAAACAGTCCTCCTCCCATAAAGATGCCTAGAGAAAGGATGAGATTGGTTAGTAGGTGCGGTAGTTCGCGTGGGCGTGCCACCCATCAGCTCCCCTCCACTTCTCTGGATCCCTCTGAGGAGGCTTCGTTCAACCCTGCGACCAAGCGCGACAGAGGCAGGGGAAGGGGGCGAGACAAAGGCGAAGACTACAGACATACTATGCATCCCACAGCCCGCTTCCGTATTCCTTGTTCTCTGGCCAATTCTACCTTCGTCGTCTCGGTGACCATCAAAAAATGTGAGAATGAACCGGATTCGGGAGCTTCTCTTCAGGGAGTTTCGGAAGAACTAAGGCAGGCAAGTCAGATTGCCACTCAGTGCCCAGTCTCCAGAGGAACGCCTACTCTGCACACTGGAACCAATGCTGGCCCAAGCGAGCCTGTGAGAGGAGAGCCCTCTAGTTCTACGGACCTCTCATCTGATTCCACAAACTCAGGACAATTTGGATGCAGAATTGTGGAGGAACAGCCGTCAACCTCAGATGCAGATTGAACTGGTCAACGCCTCTGGTTTTTTGGTTCGGTCACTAAAGCCAAAATCCTCCTTCTTTTTTATTCTCAGTGTTCATGCCTGTTATGGGCTTCTGTCTATTAGTCAGTTCGGAGTTTGTCGTTGTTTCTGTTTGTGTCATTATCAGTTCTAGTATGAGTCAGTGTTTCGAGTCCTTCTGAATTGTTTAGGGTCCCTTGCTATTAACCTCTCTGATGTAAGTTCTCTGGCTTGGTTCCATAGTCAGGCAGTCAAGCTTGTGCTCTTTGCCAAATCCTTGGCTTGAACTTTCGAGGAAGTGACCTCGCTGTAACTTTTTGTATTTTGTATGAATATAGAAGTAGCCCAAATTAGAAAAAAGAATAGCTACATTTGTAGGGAGAACAACCTCTTTCCCATAGACCAAATTAAAAGGAGAAGTGCCTATTGAGGCCTTATGTGTTATTCAATCTACCCTTAGAGAAAATGTAAAATATTTGTGCCAATTTTTCTGACTTTGATCAATGGTTTTATGATTCTTATGAGATTTTTGTTTGTAGATTCGGGAAAACCATTTCCCTGAGGATAATAGTTAGCATAATATTTAAATTTAAAACCTCTTTTAAGAGAAAATTCTGTCATAGCATTGCCTGTGAAATAAGATGCATTGTCAAACATGACGGCAGTCGGTAGCCCAAATCTGGTAATAATAAACTAGTCAATAAATTCAATGATTTCTTCATAATTGGCTACCTCATGTGGAATTGCTTCTACCTGTTTTGTGAAGTAATCAGTTTTTTTTAAGGATATATCTATGCTTCTTTGAAGACTGAGGAATGATCTCACCTATTATGTTCAGTCCCCATTCTTCAAATGGTTTTTCAATGTTGATCGACTGCAATGGTAATGCGGGTTTCCTCTATCTTCCAGCAGCTATTTGACAAATTTTACATTTCCTTACATATTCGTGTGCATCTTTGAATAAGGTTGGCCAATAATATCCAGCATGCAGGATTTTATGTGTTGTTGTGTC
Organism: Pinus taeda; assembly: GCA_000404065.3. NCBI lineage: Eukaryota > Viridiplantae > Streptophyta > Pinopsida > Pinales > Pinaceae > Pinus > Pinus taeda. The sequence goes on from APFE031678697.1 coordinate 72,638, forward strand.
TCCTCCAAAATGTCCACCAGCTGATCCATCATGGAGTTCCTGCAAAACCTTTTATGCCTCATATTTTTCAAGGCATCTAAGAAAAACATAATCATAATTCTTCCTAAACAACACATCATTGATGATTTTATATTTCTTAGCTTTTATCCTCAAATCCATTTTTCTTTTGTAACTAAGTTGCATAGGAGCATATCCATTTTTTAAATAAAAGACGATATCAGCATATTTGGATTCAGTATCTTTGAGGCTTGCCTCATATATTTTGATATCATCACCTGAATCTTGTAGTGATGGTAAGTTGGATGCTTTTGCTAACATTCTGCAAAAAGATTAACCTTTAACAATTTTAGTTGGTCTGATCTCAATGTCATATTCTTGTAGTGATGTTACCCAATTCACTCTTTTCTCACCTACTTCTCTTTGCATTAGTAAATTTCTCACTGCTGAGAATGGGACTACTATCTAAGTGTGAGTCTTGAGAAGGAAGGGTTTAAAATGTTTTATTGATTTGAAAACATCAAAAGCTTGTTTTTCAATGTATGAATAATTTAATTTAGCCCCCTACAAATTGGATCTAAAAAATTAAATTGGAGCTTCGATTTTGTCATTATTGACCTGTGTCAATATAGCTACATTTGATGTCTTGGAAGCAAAGGTATATAAAATGAAATTACCAGAAAATTTGGAGTTTCTAAAGAGGGAGCATTTAAGATTTCTTGTTTAATTAGATTAAAAGCTTCATGCTCGGTATTTCCCCATTTAAAAACATAAATTTTCTTAATCATAGATTGGAGAGGTAAAACAATTCGTGAAAAGTCAGGGACAAATCTTTTGATAAAATTTATCTAACCTAGGAAAGATTGCATGGATTTTTTATTATGAGGCAAAGAGATTTCAAAAATTTCTTTTATCCTTTCAGGATCAATGGGAGTTCCTTCTTTAGATATGATAAATCCAAGGAGTTTTCCTTCACTCAAAGAAAAGAAATATTTCTTGGGATTGAGATAAATTCCATATCTCTAACAACACTCAAAGATTTGTTTTAAATCTTTTAAATGATTACGTTTTTTTGAATACACAGTTATGTCAACTAAATAAATTGCCATTGACTTATTAACCAAACCTTTGAAAGATATATCCATGGCTCTCTGAAATGTTGCACCAACATTGATTAACCCAAATGGCATTTTTTGGTAAGCATAGGTTCCCCATTTGGTTTGAAATGTGGTCTTTAACTGATCATCTAGATGTACGAGAATTTGATTATAACCTGAAAATACATCTAGAAAAAACATCAGTTCCGAGCCTGCAACTGATTGCAGTATCTGTTCCATAGGAGGTAATGGAAAGTTGTCCTTCTGACAAGTTTTGTTGAGATTGTGAAAATCTATAAATATTCAAATATCACCATTCTTTTTTCTGACTAGAACAAGGTTAGAAACCCACCTTGAATGCTTGATAGGAAAAATTATCTTTCCTTCGAGGAGTTTATTCAATTCAGATTTGATCTGATTTTCTAAATTCGGATGAATCTTTCTTAAATTCTGTTGCACAAGGTTTTCATTGGATATCATGGTAATGGTATGTTGAATGATCGAAGTATCATATGTCTTAAGATCTTCATAGTTCCAAGAAAATACATTTTTGTATTACTTTAACAAATCAATAAAGGCTATTCTTTCATCAAGTGTAAGACCAAGTCCTAGATCAATATTTTGAGGTTTAAGGTTAGTTCCAAGATTAACTAATTCAAACCTCAAATTTGAACTCTGAAGTTTTGAGTTAGTGGGTTTCTTGAACCTATCCTTAAGATCATATAAGTCTTCCAGCTTAACCAAAGATTTAGGTATGGAATTTGCAGTTATTTCTTGCTTAAGCTGGTTGTCATGTTGATCTTCATCTATTATCTCGTCGTCATAAGAGCCTTCAGATGTTAGAAAACTTATGATATTTGGATCATTATTAAAAACACGCCAATTGGTGATATTGTCGAGAATAGGAGGACTAAAAATTAATTCAATAGAAAATTGATCGGGGCTATAATCTCCTGGTGGAATGAGCTTGGATGCAACGTTATCCGAGAGATTGGCACTTGCATTTTGGATTCTTGGGATAGGGGAAATGTTAAATGCTGTAAAATGGGAGTTGATGTCCTGGACTAATGATTGATAATGTTTTAAATGTCCAAAGAGACAGTGTATAGTATTCCTCACTTGTTTAATTACAATTTCTGAATCTACAAACACTTGAAGATATTTGATATCAAGGTCAATGGATTTCTACATCCCTTGGACTAATGCTTCATATTTGGCAGTGTTATTTGTGCATTTGAATTCAATTTTGCATGCTAACATAGTTTTCTTCCCCTTCTGGGATAACTAATATGCATCCTGCTCTAGCTCCATCGTAGATTTAGATCCATCAAAATGTAATTTCCAAAATAAAGACTCAACTACAAGTCTATCTAAAAAACTTATGCATTTAGAAGCATCTGCCTGAGAATAATTTTCAACTTGTGATATAACAAAATTTTCCAAGAAAGGTGAAGTATTTGCATTAAAGTTACCTAGAAATGATTCAACTGAATAATTTCCAATGATACTGTCGTTGTATGCAATGGGCTCATTTTCTCCCTCTAGTTCTATAACGATATACTTTTGATGCTTCTCACAGTTAATACTTATTTGATTTGGCTTACCATTATAAGGAAGCCACAAATGGGACCAATTGGTTGCAAAATAGCCATGAAACTTTACAGACCAATCTCTACTAAGGATTAAACCGTAGAATTCTGGGATATTGGCCACAAGAAAGTCAATTACTTGACATACTTTCAGGTTTGATGAGAGTCTAATAGTGACTTGATTAAGTTCTCCTATAACTTCGACTTGAGATAGATCTAACTGCACAATGCGAACAACAAATTTTTGGGGTTCCACATTCAATTTCATAGAAACTGTTCTTGGTAGAATGTTGGATGAATCTCCAAAATAAACTAAATAATTGTGTATATTTTTATTGAAAACTTAAAAATTCAAAAAAAATGCAGATGTATGGAATTTGGATCTTCCTCCTATTAGAGCAATATCAGTTGAACTAATTTTTTCTGAAGAGGTAGAAGGAGACCTTCCCATTTCTTGAGTAGCATGTGAGATTACAAAAATAGGAAGAGGAGAAGTAGCAACCACTTTTAGCTCTTTGAGCAATAGCTTCTGTTGATTTTGTAACTTGCTAAGCTCGTGGAATGTAATATTAACCCTAGCCTTTTTCATATCTTCGATGATGTTGTATTCCATTTCGTCATGGACTAGCAGAGTTTTGGCTGAAGGTGAAGACTTTGATTGAGGAGGAGTGCTTTGAGTGGATTTGGGAGAAGATTTCTTACATATTGCTTTATCTTTGGGAGCTAGAGTTAATGATTTCAATTTTTGACTTGTTTGGGGCAAGTCAACAATGCTCCTGCTCGTAGTTGTGATAGGTAATGCTTCTTGCGATTCTTCATTAGGGAGGCTAAAATCCCACATTCCTTGTAATTCAACTACTTCTTCGTCATCAGTTTGTTCTTCAAATGTTGAGATTTTCTCTTCCTCAAAATCTGATTCAACATTTGATATTGTATGTGGAGACTTAGAATCAGAGGGAGGATTTCTTTTGTAAGGTATGTAAGCTTTCCATGAGGAAGTCTCAGCTACCTATTTTTTGATGTCGACCATTTCATTGGACATGGTTTTAAGGACTTTTTGTAGACCTTCAAGATCAAAAGGATCTTTAGGTGCTTTTTTCTTGGATTCTTCCCTGAAAGTAACCTTCTTAGATTTTCTTTCTTCTAATTCATTCTTCTTATCTAAAGCTAAAATGCATTTTTCTACAACTATGGCTTCTTTCATGTTTTCTACCAAAATAGGTTTGGTAGCCCTATCGACAAAAATAGTTGCGTTTGAAGGAAGAGTAGAAATGTACCATTCATTTTGAACTTCATCACTGGTCTTGGATGCCATTGGGATCTTATTCAATATCTTATTAAAATGTGAATTGAAGTCCTTAATTGGTTCTCTAGGTTCAACTTTCAAGTTGGAGAGATCATTGAGAAGGGTTGTTGTTGATTGGTCATCTCCAAACTTGGTTAGGAACTACTCTTGAAAGGCATCCCAACTATTAATGGAACTAGATGGTAATGAAAAATACCATGATCCTACTGATCCTTGTAAGGTATAAGGGAATAATCTTGCAACTGCATCTTCTTCTAGCACTTCATTCAGATTTATGGACAACATGAAGTTGTTTATGTGTTCTTCAGCTGGTAGGCCATCATCAGAGTTGAATTTTGGTAACCACTTTTCTGGATGTGCAGGAAATGGATGTAATGGTCATGCCATTGGAACAGGTCTTGGATTTTTCCATGGTGTTTGATCCATAATGGGTATCTGTGTAGAGGAAGATGTTATAACAGTTGAAGGTGATTGGGTAGAGGAGGCTTGTGCTCCATTACTATTGTAAATCACGATCTAGAGTGGTGAAGTGGATGATTGATCTTATGAGGAAGATGATAGAATGAATGAAGGTGTTTCAGGTGATGATGAAAGAATCTCACTACGAGTTTCAAATTGTGTTTTCTTAGTTTTCCTTCGAGGGTTTGGTAGAGGGAATTCAAATGGGGGGATCCCCAATTTTTCACTTTGTGATCTAGTTAACCTTTGAAAGGAAGGAAACTGAGAAGAAACACTAGCTTGGGACAATTCAGATTCTTTTTGAGACCAAGATATCCCTTGCAATTTATGAATTAAAGACTGAACTTTAGGGGTTTCTGTGGAAGAAGATTGATATAATTTTTTTGGAAAGACAATAGTGGATTACGAGGATTTCTTCACAACTTCATGCCTAGGATTTGGGGATTTAAAATGTGATCCAGAAATTGGAGGTGATGGTGAGGGGATTTTACTCATAGAATGGATTTCTGATTTGGATTTACTTTCCATTCGTAGTTAGGCCCTCCTTCTAGCACCAAAATGTTGAAGCCTAAAAAATTGTTGCGATAACATGGGGGAAAACCACCCGGTCTGAACCTTGGAAGAAACTCCTTTTCTGTTTGGTATAGTGGCTCTGACTGGGGATAATGGGACCAGTTTCCTAGAGAGATTTGATAGTGTTGGTGGGGTGATATAAGATGTAACAGGAAATGTTTAAGCTAAGTGTAATCTAATCTAACTACTAAACACATGCATATATTTTAATTTAACACTATCTAACCATAAATATACTAGGGAATAAAATATGATATGTGATCTATGATGATGTATTACAACAATTGGTAATAAAGATCATTCAACTGCCAAAAGAAATTAAATTGTTTAACAATAATCATTTTGGATAAATAGTTAGATAGAACGACTAAGAAAAATATATCGCATATAAAAATCGTTCATGTATTAAAAACAAAATTAGAGCTAACATCATACAGAAGTGAAATAATGCTAACCTATAATTTTAACTTTCATACATAAAACAATTGAAAGAAAAAGTATTTTTTAATACCTAAATAAAACATGATCATACGATAAAGTATCATATATGATAAGTCTTGCTCATGTGCTTCAGCAATATTGACCTGTTTTCATTCAATCCAACACATTCTAAGAGTACAGAAGTGCATTTCAGTAGATCATGCTAGATATCTAAAGAAAAATAGATCATGTTCCATTCATTTCATCAAAACCTCCTCAAAAGTATAGAAGTGTAATGTCTTGAAAAGTGTTTTTGATAAAATTTCTAGACCTCCCTCTAAATGCATGAGAGGGGTTTAAATATTAAAATATATGCCTCAAAATAGATAATTAAAAAAATAGATGAGGAGGCTTCAAACAACCTTCCTCAGAATATGCAAAAATAAAACTGAAAGAAAAATAAATTAATGAGTAATTCCTTTGAACTTGATCTCTAAGGTTGCAATATCAATGATTGACTTGAGTTGAGGTCGCTGGCTGATTGTAGATTTAACTGCCCAAGAAATATGGCATCTGTCAGTGTTGGCACCATATTTTGTGTAGAGGTTGTTAAACACTTGGGAGTCATCCACTGGCTATGTGGTTTCACTAGAAACTGCTAGTATGTTTCCAAATTCAGCCTGTTTAACTGTTTGATTGCCTCGTCCTTTTCCTATGCCATCTGTTTCCACTGTTATTCTAGTTGTTTGACATTTAGAAGAAACCCTAGTACACACTCCTTGACAAGATTGGCACCATGAAGATTTTCGTTAATGGCTTCTATTATGTTGTTTGCTTCTTTTGTTATTATCGTTGTTGCCCTTTCTGCCTGTTTCAACTGAGAATGCCAATCCATAAACAGAATCCCTTTATGAGACTCTTCCAGCTTTGGTAGGTCAACCTTTCTTCCACCCTCTGATTCTTGCCAGGTGATAAATTCATAAACCCTTTTGTGGATTTCATCATACTCAAACATCATATCAATAACTTGGTTTGTTAATTTATCACCGGTCTCACAATAAGGATTTATTTGTGAGATTTTCTAGCAAAATAATTCCTTTTGCTGCATTAGTAGGGAATTGAGGCTGAGTGCTTCTTTGATGAATTCATCAATTTGTGGATTATCTTTAAATTTATCTATCATGGTTTGTATCTACGAAACCTTTTCTACCAAGTTGGGTTGGTTTTGTATCCTCATCTATTTTAATTCTCTTTGGAGTTGGGCTACTTGTAATTCTACTTGCTGATTAGATTTTTCTTGGGTTAATTGATGTTCTAGCAGTAGAATTTTATGTTCCTTTTCCTTCAGCAACATTCAACCTCTGTCACCTTGTCAATGGTTGTTGTGGCATAGGCTCTTGCGAACTACGACATCTTTGTGAGATTCTTAGATGGGTCGATAGGAAAGTCCTTCCATACAATATCCATTGGTTCATCTTCCAAAGTCGTAATAGCCATGGCGTCCAGTTTTCTTTTCTTCCTTTTTCTTTTGAATACGGCCTTATGGGTAGGATTGTAGAATACATCTAACAGAGGTATTTCCTCAATTATTAAAACAATTTCTGAAGTAGGAATAGCAAGAATGATCTCACTGTCCTAAGTGCATGTAGGTCCTTCCCCTGTTTTTCTAGATTTGCTTTATGATGGGTTTGCTTGGGAGTTTGCATTTCAGATGTTTGCTCAAGGTTGGTGTCTGTGTGGATATTTTTGTTGAACTATTCCCATTCTTGTTCTGAGTCAATGATTGGAGTTTTACCTGACTGAGTTGAAGTAGATACAACCTCTGCTTGTTTCTTTGTTAAGGCCTGCTTGGCCATCTCCTTTGTACTTCTAGCTGTTTCCTTTTTAGACTCTTTATTTTTGTTTCCTCCCCCATTTTTAGATTTCCTCTCTAAATGCTTTAACTCATGAGTGGACCTCTCTTGGGTTTCTTCTTTAGAGTTTTCTTTGGAGCTTCCCTCCCAACTTACGCTGGGAGTTGGACCCCTTATTGGTTCAATCTACAGTAGGTCCAATGGGACCTTTAATAATATTTTTTTCCTGTACACATGGATATCATTAATATCTTATGGGGTCAAAAATAGTGATGTTGTATGTTGAACTTGTGAAAAAGTTTCTACTTGTAGAAGAGGTCATCAAAGGTGTCCTCTTCATGGGTGAACTATTTAACTTTTAACATAGTAGTAAATTCCTTAATAGTTCCATTTGGGTCATATTTCCTTCATAGAACTGTAACTAATTTCAGAGACATAATAATATCTACTTCCTTTAATGCATGCCCATAATCATGTAGTGCAAAAGCACCACATTGTAATGGGAATGTATGACAAATGGCCTTATTTTTCTCTTTCAGTTTTTTGGTCAATCCGCCTTCCCCTATTGTTTGGTAGGCTATTTCTCTATCCATTAGCTTGTCGGGGACATAATATGGGAGGACATGCGATGAAGAAATGCTCCAAAAATCTCTTATGTAGGTAAATTTCTCTTCCCCAAACCATCTGGTTAATGGAAAGATATCTACTTCAGCCTCTTTAGAAAACCTAGGGGTAGTTCTATCAAACACTGCTTTATGAATAGATAGCATAACACCTTGATAGATTTTATAAAATTCAGGGTGGAATTGAGATTCTCACAAAATTTTCTGGTATATAAGGATGGGAAGCAGGTTCTGTATAGTCCACTTACATCCCATATTGGGAAAGTGAGAACAAAACCAAATTGCATCTATGACCAAAGAAGTCATGAAGAAAAGGGGAAAAATCCTTAAAGAAGGACTTCTTTCCCTTCTATATTCTATAATGGCCTTTGCCAAATTTTTTGATAAAATTTGAACCCAGTTCATAATTATTGCATTCACTGCTGCATCTATTAATGGGAGCCATTCCATGGAAAAATTAGTGCTATCAGGTCTACCTAATAACCTACATATCATTGTTGCTACAAAAATATGAGGGGGAGAAATGGATGCCATTGAGTACATACCAATTTTATCTCGTTTGAGTTTGCCTCCACTTGATCTCTAGGTCTGCATAACATTTGATAGGTCCTCATTTTCTTTGGCGAATAGCTCAAGGAACTATTTGTTGTAGAGATTTTGACGATCTAGTAACTGGTACATTAGTCGTATATTGCCGAGTGAAAAAAACCCCATGACTTCTTGCCTTTTATTCTTGAAGGTTTTGTCTGAGATGTCTACCTCATCAATTACCCATTTGACCATATCCGTGTATGGTATTATCTTTGGTCTCGCAGCTGTGTGGTGCAGGAATGAACACACTATTTCAAAATAGGAGGCATCAAATGACTCCTGAGCATCAGTCGTGGCCTTTGTTACCAGTGGTCTGGGCTTTTCTTCCTCTAACAAGTTATACATGGCCTCCCATGTTGAGGTTCTTCTATCCTTGTTGCATGTGGTATCAGAGAAAAGCGGCACCAAGTCTGATTTCTCAAATGTAGTCACCTTTCCCTTCCTCGACATTCTTTCTAACAATGTTTTCCACAGAGGTTTCCTGAAATGGAGAAAATGGAAGTTATCGGATAAACATAAGTGAGAATGATAGTGAGAATTAAATGATACAATTAACCTCAAAAAGGTGACAAGAAATGAACTTTTAATCAAAATGCAGATGAAAAGATATTGTATCAGGTTGAGTCGCTCTTTAACATAAATGCCATTAAACTTATTAAATTGCCACTAGAGTGTCTTATCGTTGCCTTTATTACTCATTAAAGTACCACATCGCAAACAGAAAGGGAAAAAATTTAAGGTGGTGAGTTTAAAATGCGAAAATGCCAATTTTTCGATTGTGATAAGATTATCGCAATATCACAAATCGCGCTATCGCATTTTTGGTTGTGTGTTTTCTCATATTTTTTTAGAATTCTGTGGGATACGAGAAGAGTAGCATATTCTTTATCATTTAGAGCATAGTTTTCCTAAATGAGTAATTACTTCATAAAGTGCTTTTCACTACTTGGCGAACCTAACTTATAATTTATAATATTTATTTTTATCCGGTCCGAGTTTTATCGCTCTTCGCAAATTCTCATAGTTCATAAGATTGTTGTTTGAGTAAATTGTCGTGATGCGATAAGTATCAACTCACTCTACCACAATATCACATTTCGCATATTATGATATGTTTTGTGAGTTCCGTCTTTTGTGAGAGCTGATTTCCGATTGTGATTAAACACTTCATTTTATGGGAAATGCCTTAAGTCTTAGCTTTGAATGAAAAGTATAATGTTATCTAAGTTAAATGTGGTGATCCCTTCCATCGCAATTCACAAATTTTGTTCGTTAATTAACCCTTTAACACACTTGGTCTAGCAGTATGTGAAAAGGTGAGAATTGCTAGTCTTAAAGGGATTTGACTTCATATCTTGATTTATTTCCAAAAATTCAAAAGAAAGCTCCTAAGTTCTAAATTTTTCTTGGAGGGTTTTTTATAAAGGGTCTGCATTTATTAGTACAATATTAACTATTAAACTAATAAATGGGGGGGTTGTTGAATAGCACAACACATCCCAATAGAAAATATGAGGTTGAAGTGAAACATTGGCCAACTATCCCAGAGAATGTTAGATATTGACAGGTTTTTGGTAGTGATGAGCAGATAGAAAGTTTTTTGCAGTTAAAAGAAGAGTTTGAGAATGTACGTATTGATGCAGATAACTATGTAGATGATGATATAAATGAAATAGTGTTAAATGAGACTGATGACATTCCAGAAGAACTTGAGGTTCTATAATCGAAAGACAATGTTTTACCAAGAGTAAATTGATCTATTAAAAGAATTTTCTGATGTGTTTTCTTGGAGTTATGAAGATTTAAAAGCATATGATACAAGTATAACACAACATACCATCCCCATCAAAGGGGACCCCAAAACCCTTCAAGAAGAAATTGAGGGTAAATCCATTTCTGCTACCTTTGATAGAAAAGGAAGTTAAAAAAAAAATTGATGCCAAAGTCATTGTGCCTTTAAGAATTTCAAAATGGGTGTCAAATCTAGTGCCAACCAGAAAGAAGATAGGATAAATAAGGCTCTGTTTGGATTTCAGGAATCTGAACAAAGTTTGTCTCAAGAATAACTTCCCTCTACCTAAAATGGATCACATTTTATAGAAAGTAGTTGGTTCCAACAAAATTTCTTTGCTAGATGGTTTTATTAGGATATAACTAAATTATGGTACATCCTGATCATCAACATAAAACAATTTTCACAACACTTGGGGGAACTTTATGTGTGTCAAGGTGCCCTTTGGCCTTATGAATGTAGGGGTCAATTTATAGAGAAATGAATATTTCTTTCACTGATGAGAAGGATAGCTTTATTGTAATTTATTTGGATGACATTACTGTATTTTCCAAAACATATGAAGATCACTTGCTTGACTTAAGGAAGGTTTTTGAAAAATGCAAGAAATATGGTATTTCCTTTAACCCCAAAAAATCCCTTTTTGGTTTAGAAGAAGGAAAGCTACTTGGTCGCATTATTTCAAAAGATGGTATTAGAATATAGAGTTGAAGCCATAATGAAGATTGATCCTCCTAGAAAAAATAAAATAAAATAAAAATAAATAAATAAAATAAAAATAAAAATAAATAAAATAAATAAATAAATATTCAGTCTTTCATTGGCAGGATCAATTTCCTAAGAACGTTCATTCCAAACCTAGTCGAGATCTTGAGAGAAATCACAAACATGCTGAAGAAAGATACTGAGATAAAATAGAATAGTGAGGCTAAAAAATATTTTAGTGAAGTAAAGGTAGCTTTGACATGTGCTTCTGTTTTAATTAGCCCTAATTTTACTAAAGATTTCATGATTTTCTCTTTTACATCAAAACACACTATTGCAAGAATTTCGTTGCAGAAAAACAAGGGACATGAAAAAACTATACCATTCTTCAGTATAGATTTAAGAGATGCCTCCTTAAAGTACAATATCATGGAAAAAAATCTGTTACCTTATTAAAGGCACTTAAATACTTCAGAGTGTACCTACTAATCAAGATGGGAAAAGAGGCAAATGGACTGCAACAATTTTAGAATATGACATTGAAATAAGGCCTTCTAAACTCATCAAAGGTCAAGGATTGGCTAGGCTAACGGCTGAGTCAAATTTCCATGCACTGGACATAAATTTTACAGCTACACTTGATGAATAGGAAGAGCTGGCGACTCCACTGGTATCAAAAACATTTTCTACCTCTCCTTGGTATGCAGATATTGTCTATGTTTTACAAAATTTATAAGCTCCTCTTGGTTTGAAAAATACCAAAGCTAGATTCCTCAAGTTAAAATCTTTGAAATTCTGCATTTTAGATGAAGTTGTGTATTGGAAGGATACTGGAGGTATTTTTCTAAATTGTTTATTGTAGGATGAAGCAGACAAAGTCATGGAAGACTTTCATCAAGGGGATTGTGGAGGACATTTATATTGGAAAGCCACAACCAGCAAAATCCTGAGAGATGGTTTTTATTGGCATACCTTGTTTGTAGTTGTTCATAAGAGAGTTTCAATATGCCATCAGTGCCAAATATTTGAAGGAAATAGAAACCTTTTTCCCTTACCTTTAAATCCCATTTCAGTGGAGGGTCATTTTCAACAATGGGGTTTATATTTTATTGGAGAAATTCATACAAGATCTTCATCTCAACATAAATGGATCCTCACAGCTACTGAAAACTTCACCAAGTGGATTGAAGCCATTCCAACTAGACAAGCTACAGATTCTATAATTATTCAGTTCTTAGAAGGTAATATTCTTTCCAGATTTGGATGTCCACATAAAATCATTATTGACAATGCTTCTGCTTTCAAATCAAAGAAAATGGTTGATTTTTTCCACAAGTATCACATTAAGATAGGACACTCTATTGCTTACTATCCTCAAAGGAATGGGTTAGGTGAATCTTCTAATAAGAATTTAGTCAACATTATAAAGAAACTTTTGCAAGAAAATAAGAAATCCTCTATTAGAAGTTGATTAATGCTCTATGGATTAACATAATTAACTCTAATAAATCTATTGGAATGTCTCCTTTCCAATTAATATATGAAGTGGATGCAATTTTCCCCACTTCCCTGGGAATTCTAGTGCTAAATTATTATAGGAATCACAAGTGGATCCAAATGATGTACAAGGAAGGATAAATCAAATGATTCAGTTGGAGCAAACCAGGGAGAAGGTGTACAACAAAACTCAAATAATTCAAGACAAAATCAAGATTCATGATAGAAGGACCAAAGCAAATGACTTCAAACTAGATGATCTTGTTCTGACAAGGGACTCTAGAAATGAAGAGAAAGGTAAGCATGGGAAATTTGACAATCTATGGAATGGACCCTATAAAATTGAAACTTTTCAAGGTAACAATGCCTTCTTGCTAAAATATTTGACTAGAGAAGGACTATCAGGAGGACCCATCAATGGCAGACTAATCAAACACTATTCACTCAAGGATAGATAAGTTTTTCATACATGTCATTTTAAATATCATTTTATCATTCTACTGCAAGTGAGGGTGGGTGACATTAGGACTTGAAGCCTGTGGAGAAGCTCCTAAGCTTCTGATGAGTTGCAACCAATATTTATAATAAAAACAACTAGTCAATTGAGTGACAGAATAAGAACAAGGTACCTAATGGACAAAGTCTACTGATCTACAGTGTTTTTGACACCTCACTGGGAGGATGCCATCCCCATTAGAGCCACTCTTAGGGTCCTATAATTTATAGGATCAATTGATGATTATCTATTGATTTCTCCTATGAGATGTTGTAAATAATGATTTCATTCTGCAAATTATTTTCAAAAGTACAAAAGAAAAAGAAAAAAAGAAAAAGAGAGAGAAAAAGAGAAAATAAAATTGGTGATACATATATATGTGTGTGTGTGAAAAGAAAAGAAAATAATAATAAAAAATAGATAGATAAAAAAATGATGAGCCCCTACAACGAGCTAATTAAAATTTCACTTTATATTCCAAAAATTCCAATTTTATAAGGTTTTAAGCCTTGTTTGTTATGCTTTATTTGATTTTTTGTGTATCTTATATAATATAATACGACAAAGGATATTTTTTTGTATATGAATAAATTGTGCACTGGAATCAATGGTTGTGATCAAGCCCACCCATATCTATGGCAGAGGAGTGTTTTGAGCCCCCCCCCCCCCCCCCCCTCCCTGCTTCCCTGCTCTCTTGACAGTTAACACGGGGGGGGGAAGTTTCTGATGAAACCCCTGGGTCAACGTGGCAGCACCTGGAGTATTTCAGGGGGTCCTCTCCTGATACCGCTTACTACTTGCACCCCCCTGAAATACAGCCTCTGTCTCCCACCAACGTCTCGTCCTTCCGCCACTCGTATGCCACCACGTGTCTCCTCCTTCACCACTCATATCTTGCCACATAATCATTACCCCCTCCACTCTACTTATGCCATCTATCCTGCCATGTCACTCCCCTCCACATCATATGTCCGTCCAATGTTCATATCTGTCGTGAAATCCCAAATGAATGTTATTTCATTTAATTCCCACGGTCTATCCATTTTACGAATAAATTCCTCCCACTCCATTAATGGTAATTGTGTTGTTATAGAACCAATTCGACTATGATAAAAAATTGTTAGATGCCAGTAGTTCATTTCCTTTAGCTCGTCATTAATCCTGTAGGATGAAGAACAAATTGTTACCAACTACCAGCCTTCGATAGTAACTTCCTTGCACACAGTTGACAATTTCCTTCGGTAACCTTGTTCTTCAAGCTTTTCCTATCAAGATTTTCGCTACTATTGTTCTTCTATTAGCTTGCTTTATTTTCATGATTTCAAACTGAAACGAGAAGGGAAAAGTTATAGATTCAAATCCCCTCACTCCCCCAGTTCTAGATTTTGCAAATCTCTCCTAATAGACACCCAATATATGATTGTCGAGACCCAGTCTGAATTTGACCTTTACGAGCTCCGCAACTGGGCAAAGAAAACATTCATGGACAAAAGTGATGACTCGAGTGTTTGGAAATCCTTTCTCCATCAGTTTGTTTTCCCCCAGACTCACTTTTTCCCTAAATTCTCTATCTAGTGTCATCTCCAATATTTTCCAAGTCAAAGGGTTGTTATTTCCCATGACAATGAAGTTATTTTCTCCATTTCCCCTAAAGTATCTACCAGGCCTTGCAAAATGAATTTCAAGCCTCCCATCATCCATTTTCTATCGATTTTTTAGTGGAATTATATAAAAAACTGACGTTCCCTCAAAGAGCCCAAAATTTTGAGTGTTTCCTTCCAGAAAATGTTGAATTACCCTGGACAAATCCCCTATATCCAGTCTCAATTTTCCCTAAAATGTCCAAACATGTAATTTCTATGGTAACCCGACTTCTAAGGTACCATAATGATTAGTGGGTAGATGAGATAGTGTTAGGGTTTTTATCTATTTTTACTATTGGCAAACAACCATCCATTCTTTTCAATTATAGTTAGTTTTTGGCCAACTCAATCCATGACCAGTTTGTAAATTTCAAAGCAGAAGGTGTTTTTAAATATTAGTTAGTGCTAGCTTAGCTCATGTTATTTTATCAATCATACAGGTTCAATTTCCATTTACAGAAGAAAAATAGCAAAGGAAACCCTTGGTCAGTGATTCACTGGACTTCTATGGTTAGAAATAACTTAGGGGAGTATTCTTATACTAATTTTGTTGAAAGTTTTTTACATACCTCACTATGTTTTCTTAGCAATGATCTAATCCCAAGGATTTAACCAGAAATAAAGAATGTTTTACACTTGTCAGACTGGTATTTATACTCGAACTACACTAAGATTATATTTTATGGATCAAAATTACCTCCTTACAGGTTGCAAGTGTTTGTACCAATCAGGATATTTGTGTTGGAAATAATACTAAGAGGGGGGGTGAATCAGTATTATAAAGTCAAATAATTCTTTTCAACAACCAAATTGTATACGCTACTTCAGTTAATTCAACCCGCGTATATATGCAACTATTCAGAAGTAAAACCGCGTATACAGAGCAAACTTTTAATTTACTTAAACTTTCAGATGATGATTGTTAATCTGAGATGCAACATCAAATAACCAGTAACCAGAGACAGTTAAAACAGAGCGAAAGACAATCACACACAAGAACACCAGATATAAGGTGGAAACCAATGTGGTGAAAACCTGCTGCAATTCGTCTCTATCTTTCTTTAAATTAGAAAACTTCTTTTTACAATGTACTGGTGCGTCTTTACCAGTACGCAGGCTGCAACCTGCCAGAGAGCTACAACTCTCTTCTCGTTTTCTAGCTTCTCCTGGAGGGAGCTACAACCCCCCCTTTAGCTCTTGTATTAGCCAAGATACTAGTACGTAGGTGCTGACCTACAGAAGGCTACAACCTTCTCTTTCTTCCAGGGACCACGTTTCATCAATTTTCAGACTGGATCAATGAACATCAAACAATCATCAAGAATCAACCAATCTCCTTTTCACAAATTAGATCTGATTCAAGTAGATATTCTTCCTACAGTTGTACCCAAAACACAGTACCAGAAACCATACAGCAGAAACCAGAACTCAACAGCAATAAACAGAAGTAGTTAGATCACAACTTAAAGTATATACGCCATTTCAACAGCCTGCAACTTGCGTGCATACGCATCTGCGTATGGAACAACCTGCGTATACGCGTCTTTACTTCACCGAAACTGCGTGTATACACACCTTTGCTTCACTGAACCTGCGTACAGATCTATAAAGGATAACACACTCTTCCAGATAGTCAATCACTAATTAACCCAGATTATCAGACTTATAGATCAAGCAAGCGCCACATCTAGTAGATCAAAATCATACAAAGATACTATCATTAAAGCTTAAAGATTATGACCCATGAATAAAACTTATCCTTCCTTTTACGCTAAGGTTCCTCCTTCATTCAGATCCAAATCTGCATCACCACCCAATTACCAATATACCAGCTCTAACACTTTATCAGATATTCAATAATAATGCAGATGATCATTTGCCACATGATCTCCTTCCTCTATTATATTCTTAGGCCTTCCTCAATACCATGGTCCAAAACCATAACATTTCAATACCATGAACCCAAAACTACGGATCAACACATCTAACGAGACGCCATGGTCCAAAACATAAGTTTAATTCCCAAGAACTAACTACCATGGACCAAAAGTATGATCCCCAACATATACGCGCTTTTGTAATGAATAACCCGCGTGTATACGCGCCTTCATCTAGATGAAACTGCGTATATGTCTTTTTCTTCTTTCTGAGTGCCTGAACTGAGATCTGTTACCAAAGAGAGTTGCCATCAAGGACAATACCTGTGCCATAGCTCCAAACCTGGGCCATAATGCCAACAATTTGCAATAGAATACTCTAGGCAAATGTTAAATATGGATGAACCGCATTTTGTCTCCTACAAGAAGAAATCACAATTCAAGTTGAAGGCTCATATAGGGCCCTATATTATCAACACTGTGGTTGCAACAAAGGAAGTGGATGTTATTTTGAATCATATGAAATTCAAGCTTAGTTTCTCTTGGTCCTATGATCCCCTAGGCATAACTCTAAGCTCAGAATGGAATGGAAGAGTACCTCCTATTCACATACACTATTATGAAACCAGCTCACAAAAAGATAGAAAAGAGAGATCAATGCCTTAGAATTTAGCCTCTTCGAGGGGGAAACCTCCTTTACATTACACAAATGAACAATTCTTGGATGATTCAAATGACAAAACCTCTGGCCCTCTACGCAGTCACTGCTGGACTCTGTGTGGGACCTGCTGGCTCTGCGTTTGCCTCTCTACATCTGTGCTGGTCTTTCATCACTATATTTGTCTCTCTTCTATGCACTCATTGCCCCTCACTGTAACTCTGATCACTAGTTCAATTTCTCTTAGCAAACCCCGCTTTAGAAAATTGAACTAACTGATCAATCTGGTGTATCTCCACCTGACCCTCAAACCTCCTCTTGTACTTTTTATGTTGAGACTTCAACAGCTGAGATTACATCTCTAATCAACAGTTAAGATTAGATGTGTCTTGATCCATGTCATTTATAACCTTCTAACCCAGTTTTATATTAATTCTCATTAATATTTTTATTTTCCTAAGTTTAGACTTAGGAATTCATTAAAAGTATTAATTATTTTAATATCTCCTTCACTAGAAAGAATTTCCCCATACCATTTCTGGGTCTTGGAGATCTCATGTGCTTTAGACTCTTCACCAATTTTCATGACTATAGAACCTCTGATGCTACCCGAAATCAATAGATATTCAGTGATTGTTGTAATATCCTCCTAAATACATTATATTTCAATTGTTCCTTGAATGGAAAAAAAATTATGTGCGGATAATGGGCCACTTATTCTTTCTCCTACTACACTAAGTGTGACTAAAGGGAGGTGGAAATCTTACTCTTTTACTAATTAAGCTATGTGATTTGCAAAAACTAGTAAAATAGATTGAAAAATATGTGTGGAATTTGACCACTTACTATGTGAGAATTTACAAATAAAAGTAAGAATAAAGATATATGCGTAACTTCTGTATATGAACATATCTTCCATATATGCACGTCTTTTGTATATGTGTGTATCTTCCGCATATGCATATCTTCCATATATGCACGTCTTTTGTATATGTGTATATCTTCTGAATACACATATCTTCTATATATCCATATCTTCTGTATATATGCATATCTTCCATATATATGCATCTTCCATATATGCATATCTTCTGTATATATGCATATCTTCCATATATGCACGTCTTTTGTATATGTACATATCTTCCGTATATGCACGTATTCTGTATATGTGCATATCTTCCATATATGAAAATCTTCCGTAGATGCATATCTTCCATATATGCATGTCTTCTGTATATGTGCATATTTTCCATATATATGCATCTTACGTATATGCATATCTTTTGTATATGCACGTCTTTTGTATATATGCATATCTTCCATATATGTGCATATATTTTGGAAATGCACATATTTTGTAAATGTGCATATCTTTTGTATATGCATGTATTTTGTATATGTGCATATATTCTCTATATACATATCTTCTGTATATGCATATCTTTCGTATAAGAATATCTTATGTATATGTGCATATCTTCCATATATGCATATCTTCTTAGTATGTGCATATCTTTCATATATGCATATCTTCTTAGTATGTGCATATCTTCCATATATATGCATATCTTCCGTATATATGCATCTTTTGTATATGCATGTCTGTTGTATATGTGCATATCTTCCATATATGCCTATCTTCCGTATATGTGAATATCTTCCATATATGCATATCTTTTGTATATGCACATCTTTTGTATATGTGCATATCTTCTGTATATGCATGTATTTTGTATATGTGCATATCTTTTGTATATGTCCATTGTAGTTCGATCTAACAAGTGGCTTTAAGGAAAAATATTAAGTGGACTACCAACTCAACTATGCTAGTCGTTTGTCGAGCTATTGTTCCGTTGCATGGTGGAGAAGGAGAGATTTTAGAATTGTTCAGCGGCTTGGTGGAGAAGGTGAATTAGTTCGATAAGGAGAATTCACAGGTAAGTTTATGCTTCAAAATTTTAGGCTTAGTATTATTGAGCCTTATTTTTTGGGATAGGTTGTTATTTGATAAGTTTTGGGACGGGTTGTTATTTGGTAAGTTCTAGGATGGGTTGCTAAGTTCTAGACATAGTCGATTCCTAGACTAGCGACAACACTGACTGCAATTCCCTCTAGAAATTTGTTTTATGTTTCTATCACGAGAATTACTTATTATAGTCGCATCCACAACTTTCATCGAAGCGACTCAATTGATTTTGGAGATATACCTCGCAATAATGTGCCTGATTAATTTGTCTGTTTAGAATGCAAGTCATCATTTTGATGTCCCTTAGCCTTTTACGTGTCTATCGTGAGAATTAATTAATATATAGATTTACTTATTAACTATTTATCATTTAAACAAATTATATGTTCATATTTATTTATTAATTAATGTTCAATATAATCTCAAAAATATCGTCGTGTCTACCTATGGGCAAAGGATATTGACTTTTTGATTTAACAAGAAATATTTAATTGATTTATCAATGAGCTCTTGAGAAAAAAAGGTTGAAGTATCATGTAATCACATCTTAACAAAACCAAACATAAACACAAGAATAAGAATAACAAGTGTATGGTAGATGTATAATATAAACCACAGATAAATTCTAGAATCTGAAAACATCATATAAAACATCTTAAAAAATAACCACACATGAACTCACCAAATATCAACCCAATGAATCAGATTCTTCATCGCATTTGTTTATTATTAACACACGGCCTTGTAATCCACAACCCTTGAATTCTTTGGCTATTTTCAAATAATAACATTTTTTATAATATTTTGTATTAAAAGGTATAATATTTATTAATAAAATAAATTGTTACAAAGTATCTCAATATATAATGAATTACAACTAACATGTTAGATTATT